>OV651819.1:64982667-65046671 GCA_927349885.1 Psylliodes chrysocephalus | reverse complement strand
CCCACTTCCGGTGCAATAGGCCATCGTGAAGATACAGGGAATTCCACTGAGTCCAGCACCCTTTAATAACTCCACTGTATTTGGCTATCTCTTGCCAAGTAGGTATAACTTTATTTTTGAGCCATTCTCGAACAATTTTCAAATCATTGTCTTTCTTCTGTCCCTTTCTCAGGCTTTCAAGGGTGATTTCTTCTTCATCGCCCTCTAGTTTGATAGTGGTTGTCCGAAGGCTAACTTTATCAACTGGTTCCTCCCGTTCTCCGAGCCCCTTACTATGCCAGCATTCTCGTTCTAAACAGGGTCGCCTAGAGACAATGTCTGAGTTGCTATGGAAACGGCATCTACGATGCTCTACTTCCTGATTATTCCTAGAAAGCCGGCTCGGTGTGGGTGATTGACTTTTTCGGGACGCAGAGCTGCTGTGACTATTTCTTGTCGGACTTCGTGACGGGCTTCGGAAGATTGATCTATGTGACTTTCCGGCCTCATTTACTGATTTTCTATTCATAAAACGAGCTCTGCTTCTACCGGTTCTTTGAAGGTGTCCGATTCTTCCGCAATTAAAGCATCTTCTGTTCTCATTTTGACTATTTCGTTGCATATTTTGTAGGATATTTGATATTTGCGAGAGGATAGGTGGGGGAACAGCATAAGTATTGGCCTCCTCACTTTCCTGGGATTTAATTTCTCTTATTTTTGCGCAAGAAGATCTGGATAGGAGCTTTACCGCTTCATATGCCTGAGCTGCAATCAGTTTATCCCTCAGCGTCTTGTGATGTCGTAGACGAAGGACTTGCTGCATTTCTACATCTTGTAGTCCATCAATGAATGCTTATATTCCGAGTTGTTCTTGGAAATCTTTCGGCACCTGTGGATAGGCCAGATGAATCAACCTTCTTATATCAGCCTCAAATTCCTGTAGACTCTCATTATATTTCTGACTACGAACCTTTAGCTGGCTTTGGAATACAAGTTGCAAATGCTGCTGGCGATATCTTGTCTCCAAACCTTGGACGAGAGATGAATAACTAGGTTCCTCTTGAGGAAGTAACTGTAAAACGGCTGCTGCCTGACCTAGCAGCGACACTTTTATTAATGAAGCCGCCATCTCTTTCTCGGTCCATCCATTGGCTCTAGCTGCAGCTACAAATTATAGTCGATATGATTCCCATGTTGTCTAACCGTCAAACGTGGGTGGTTTAAGGGTCTTGCTAGTATAGTTTTGTAAAACTGGGATTCGAATGTGGCTTGGTTCGGTTATGGATGAAGACGAGGTAGTAGTGTTTGCAGTTTCAATGCTGTTTACTAAAGCTTGGCTGTAAATTCTTTTTTCTAACTCAGCCATTTCAGCTCTAATTTGCCTTTCCAACTCTACTCTAACCTGTTCTTGTTGTTCTAAATTAGCTTTCAAATTGTCTTGCTGTTTCTCTAAATTAGCTTTTAGATGCTCTTGTTGTTTTTACAACAGATTTATTCTAATTTTAAGCTGACTAACCTCTTGCTTGAAGGTTTCCTGGATTTGTAGCAAACCGTTCATAATTTCTACCTCAGCTTTCCTACGCCTTTCTTTTTCCTCCTCCTTCTCATTGCTCCCTTCTCTATATTTGCCCCGAATAACTTGACTACTGGGACCCAGTTGGAGCTAACGGAAAGGATCTGGACCACGGCATGTCGCTAACTTTCCATTGTGAACTAGCTTGGATTTACTTCCCGCTGACAGCTGAATGCGGTATATCAAGTCGTTGATTTTCCTTAAGGACGGCGTAGGGGCCTTCCCAGTTCCGTTGCGATTTCTGGCAAAATCCTCCTGTCACCTCTCTCAAAATGTGTCCCTGTGGCACACCTGTCGATTCTAGCTTCTGCTTTTGGCTTCCAGTCGTTCCCGAGTGAATCCGTAGACATTTGTCCTGCCATTGCATACATCACATTTTTTACATCAATCCGCTACATCCCGTCGGCAATTGACCCAATAAAATCTTTCCCGAACTCGAGCCAGTGTTCTTTTAGTACTAAAGTGTCCTCCCGGACGGCTACAATGAAGTTCCTCCAACACACTTCTGACATGTGATTTCCTCTTCCTTCCTACGCCTTTCCTTTTCCTCCTTCCTACGCTGTTCCTTTTCCTCCTCTTCTTCCTTCCTACGCCGTTCCTTTTCCTCCTCTTCTTCCTTCCTACGCCTTTCCTTCTCCTCCTCTCGCCGTTCGTTTTCCTCTTCTCCTTCCTTCCTACTCCGTTCCTTTTCCTCCTCTTCTTCCTTCCTACGCCATTCCTTCTCCTCTTCTCGCCGTTCCTTTTCCTCCTCTTCTTCCTTTCTACGCCTTTCCTTTTCCTCTTCTCGCCTTACTCTTTCCTCTTCCATCCTCAAAAACTTTGCTGGTGGGCCTGAAGTGTCTATGCCTGCTTCGTACTCGGTGGATTTAGTGTTTACCATGAACTTCTACTTTGTATCCCACCGCTGTCACCAATGTTACGCTGGTTTTTGCTATCACAATTTATTCGAACTCAACTTTTACAATAACTCAATTCAACTGACACAATAACTTTAACTGATAACAATAACGTTTAACGTCTATCATAAAACTAAAACTCTGACGTCAGGTCGTCGCCTTATATAGCTTGCCTCTCCTTCTGGAAACTTCTCGAACAATCTGGACTTTTCTTTGACAAGGAATGACATTTCGAGACTTTTCGGGAATATTCTATCTTCTTCATTTACCGTACCTTTACTTATGATGACCGCAGCACGATATAGAAGGCTGCGTAACAATATCTACCTTTTTCTTGCTTCTAGGCCTTTTTATCTTCTCATCTTCTATACTCTATTCTTCCTTACTTTACTGTAATCTACTCTACTCTTCACTTCTCTATATTATTAGTTGGTACCTGTCTTGCTACCTGCCTACTTTAGGGACATATTGATAGCATAATTGCATGGTTGCATGGTCAATTGTTGTACTTGCAGTGGTAAGAAGTACCCAAGCTCCGATAGAACATGCCTACAGTGGATGTAACCAGATGAAGACTTGGTAGTGGTAAACTATACAAAGTAAAACCTTTCCTATTTTACTTTTCATTATTCATCTAGAAGCAAAATTAATAGAGGATATACGATACATAACATCTAATAAATGAATTTATAATATAATATATATTTATGCTTACCAACAGTGTACACCAATCTGTATCGATAGGCCTTGGTTTATTTTTTAATAGCTTTTATTGTCTTATTTGCACAATTGCACGTTTGCTTTGTATTAGTACGCCACTGCTTATTAGGTATTGTTGCTTTTGTTGTATCCTATCCTTTCCTTTATCATTTCTAATACAAACGTAGACATAAACATCTAAAGGAAATATATCGAGCTGAAATAGTAAAGTGTTTATTTTTATTTGAGTCAGTGCTAGCCTGTGTAATTATGAACCCATGCTATTTGTTTTCGTCAATACGAATTCAAAGTCAAAGTTTCTACTGCTACCATGAATACCGCTACTTCGTCAAAAGCAGGACGAATGTCCCAAATTATGCAAACTGGAAATGTCACTTACAATAATTGTTCTTTTAACTTTAACTAATTTTTTCTAATTTATGAAATAAAAGTTATTTTCATATGTATTTATTTTTTTTTTTAGTTACAACTAGGGCTTTAGAAATAATCTTACTAAATATATCTGACCTTAATAAATTATCGCCTATTTTTATTGTTACTAAATTTTTCGTGTATTTTGCAATTTGTCTCGACAATTTTGTCATTAATAATCAAAGAATAAAATCCTCGAGCTAAAGCTCTCGGACTCTATTCAGATTATTAATGACAAAATTATGTCCCGACAAATTGGTACCAAAAACTCAAAATTTAGATACAATAAAAATAGTCGACTATTTATCAAGGTCTCGTTATATTACCCTTGAGAGTTGCACTTGTTACCACCACCGACGAATTAGCAAAAATAATGCTATGCTGTAGTAAGATAGCCCTTTTATAATTGAAGACAATAAACAAGTCATTTCTTGTTTATTCCTAATTCAGACAAGTTCATGCGGAACCCTATTTGTTAATTTATATGGTATATATGCGATGCGCGGTTATATTAGGATGTGTCAATAACACCCGTATTCCTCATTTAATAATTATTATTGCATAATTATTTTTTCGTAATTACCTATTTTCTTTACAACTATATAGATAAACAACTAGTATTTTAACTTTCTTGTAAAAACAGTGATAAGAAATGTTTTTACAAATGAAAGGCGGCATGCTAATATTATAAATATTTTAATGTTAATATTTATAATATTTAGTCACATTCTGACAGTGAAAATGCCGCCTTTAAGATTTGCCGCCCCGGACAAATGTCCGGGTTGTCCGGCCTTGGAGCGGACTCTGCCAGCACTTATTATTCGCCAAAAAACATAACACAAAAACTTATTTTATTGATTTCTCAACTTTATTAAAATCTTACATACGATCTTCTAGTTTTAAGGGGATGAACATTATACTCTTCACAGTTTAACGGACCACCCTTAACTTTCATTTTTAATCAGATTTTTTTTAGAATCGATAGGCTTCATCGCCTTATAAAGCTTGATTTTTCCTGAAAATTTCAATTCTAGCCATTTTAATTTATTTATTCTATCCCTTAGAGCTTAATTTTTACCAAGCGTTTCCTGTTGATATCGCTTTCCGGTATTGATTTTTTTTTTTTTTTTATTTCAACTCCCTTCCCATTTTATTTAATTTTTTTCAAAATCAATAAGCTTCCTCTGTTAAAACTGGTTTAGTACCACTTCGGCCGTTAAATAAAAAAGTTGCATTTCGGCCGGTCGCCCTTTTTAGCATATTTAAATTAAGATTAGAGTTACATTTCGGCTGGTCAACGGTTTTGGGATATTTAGATTAAAATTACTTAAATAATATCGGCCGTTTGTTTATATATTGTAAACTTGTTAATTTTTTAGCATAATATACAAACAGTTAAAAGAAAAACAAATTTAATAAACTCAAATTCTTTATTACAATATTTTTTAGAAAAAACAATCCAATGATACAATAAAAAATCAATAGATAATACACAGTATGACAACACAATTTTACTCAAATTTAGTAATGTACATGAATTTGTTCAACGCATTTTTTAAGTCAATATTTTTGTCCCTTAAATCATTTAATATTTTTTTAATTCTAATATCAATATCAACGTATTTTTTAATCTTTTTGGAGTTGGTATATATAGATTTATTTTTTGTAATTTAATTATATTTAAAGCAGCCTCCTCTTTCAATACAGTTATTAACTCGAAAATGTTTGGATGACTTTTCCCAATTTTTTTATTTAATTTACTATGCCATCCTTCAACTGCGTTTATAGTCCGATGTCTGTGCCCCGAACATATCCAAATATTTTGGATAATTGGATTATCTAACCATTTTGAAGTAAAATAATCATTAAATTTAATAACTAGATCATTCATAGGTGAAGTTTCCATTATAATCAGCCATCCCTCATCGATATTTTCTTCGGGTAAATGAGCCAGACAGCATACATTCTAATATGATTTCGTACTTCACTTTGATTACGATACGATAACACTAAACCTAAATCTTGAACTTTGTGCCATATGGCCTGATTAAAGTGAAAATTACATCGATGAATGACAGTTTTGGGAAATACATATCTTATTGCATTTATGGTAGCTACCTCAAAATCCAATTTAAATACTTTCGGTGAAAAATTTTTAAACTTTGAAACAAGCAAGGAAAAAAGTCTTATATAGGTTTTTTCTTCCTTATTCAGCAAAAGAGCAAAAATTACTGGAATAATAGAAGTACTATCCTCGGTACTTTTTACATCTGCATGTATAGTGTACAATTGAAAAAATAATAAAAAAACAGCTCTTAAATGTTCCGTCTCCAAAAAATACTTCACTTTCATTTAATAAAGATTCACATACGTTACTAAATATTAATATTTTATCTTCAACACCGTCTTCTATAACTAAAAAGTTTTCCGCTAATTGTGGTGGCAACACAATTTCAGATCTGTGTTTCGGTAATGAAATATTTCCAAATGTTTTTTGCCTAGCACGATAAAGGTTTGATTTTACTGAATTTAACTCAGGAATTTTGGTCACAAACTCCAGTCCTAGATTTTTAATGTCTTTGAATTCACTACTTACAATTTGAGGAATAGGTGTAAATTCTTCTCTTGCTCGCTTTTTACACTAAAAAACACACTTTTCAACTTTTCTTTTAGCTATTTCCAAAACACAAGTATGATCTTTTTTCCCCAAAATTTGTTTCTTGTCATTTGTTGTAGAAACACGTCCACCACAGTTTCTATTAGAACACCTCCAAGATACATTTCCATTTTTATAAATTTCTTTTATCTAATATCTGTAACCACCATTAATAAGTAGAGGTTTGCCTTTGCTGGTTTCAATAATTTCAATCTCACTGTCCATTTTTAAGAACACCTTTCACTTTTAAATCTTTACTGATAATAAAAACAAATATTTATTATTTACGAAAAGAACATAAAAGGACATATCCAAATGGCAGGGTAACTAATCCTTTAATCCTTTTTTATGAGTATTTATTTAATACTCATGTCTATTATTTTTTGAACATAATTTGGTATTTCTAGTAATAATTATGCATTACCAAGCAATTACTGATAATAAAGTTCAGGTACAAATTGGTTTTCTATTAGAGCTAATCACCCTTTAAAATGCCCTTAACACTTCGTCTACAATTATTTCTTAAATTAAACGACTTGAATGACAGTTTTTGGAAATACATATCTTATTGCGTTTATTGTAGCTACTTCAAAATCCAATTTAGGTAAATACTTTCGGAGAAAAAATTTTAAACTTTGAAACAAGCAAGGACAAAAGTCTTATATAGGTTTTCGTTTCTTTATTCGGCAAAAGAGCAAAAATGACCGGAATAATAGAAGGACTATTCTCGGTACTTTTTACAATTAAAAAAATAATAAAGAACAGCTCTTAAATGCTCAATCTCCAAAAAATACTTCACATATTTTAATAAGATTCACAAAATAATAAAGAACAGCTCTTAAATGCACCGTCTCCAAAAAATACTTCAGATATTTTAATAAAGATTCACATACGTTAATAAATATTAACATTTCGTCTTCAACACCGTCTTTTATAACTAAAAAGTTGTCCGCTAATTGTGGTGGCAACACAATTTCAGATCTGTTTCGGTAATGAAACATTTCCAAATATTTTTTGCCTTAAATTGAACGACTTGAATATTTTTTTATAATTAACTCTGCTCCCAAAATTGCCAAACCAAAGCGTAATTGCCACCCTGTACTGTACATTGGCCGGCCGAAATGCAGCGTATCCGTTTTACCTGAAACGCATGAAAAGGACAAGCGTCCGAAATGGGACAAAAAGAGGTAGATTTTTCAAAACGGCCGAAGTGAGAACGGCCGAAGTGGGATATCACCGTTAAAACTCCTTAATTGTGATCCTACCTCTCCGGGTCCTCTTGTTAGTCTAAATCGCTTAGATACACCCATAAGCGTAATTGTGTCCATGTTATATCCCCAAAAAAAAAAAACAAAAAAAAGGAAAAAAAAAAATAAAAAAAAAACAAAATTAAAAACAAAAAAAGAAAACAAAATCATAAAAAAACTATATAATCACTTTTAGATAAACATAAAACTAATAATTGTAAAATTGCATTTTCCCGATATTAAATCAATTAAGGAAAAAAAAAATAATAAATTAGTTTGGTAAATGGATTCAGATTCCGCAGCCATAGTTCTCGAATTCACACACACATAGGCTTTTTCCCCTTATAGAGTTTAATTTTTGCTACAAATTTTAAGTTCATATCATTTTTCGTTCTTAACTTTGGATTTGTTTTTATTTCAACCTTAACGCCCCATTATTATTTAGATTTTTTAAAATCAATAGGCTCTGTCCCTTTATAGAGCTTAATTTTTCCCAAAATTTTCAAGTTAATTATTATTAAAAAAAAAACAATGTAAACTAAATTCAGGTAAAGTTATCTTTTATCTTTTTTTGTTTTTCCCTTTGGGGCTTTTCGCCCCTAGGAAATTGCCTAGTGTGCCTAGTGATAAATCTGGCCCTGACTTTAGAAGTTAAGTTATAAACAATTTTCTTTGATATTTCAGACCTATCGCAATTTAACTCATGTGAACGAAACTCTCCAACAACAAAGATCGAATTTGCAGTTATCCTAACTACTAACGATACCCAAGAACCAAGTAGGAATACCTTGAATAATGTAAATAAGGTATTTTAATATTTTCTCATCATAATCATTATAATTCAAATCGTATTTAAAAAAAATAGTTTTGCGGAAACAACTCATTTTCCACGACATATTATTTTCTTATTTTATTTTTAATACTTTCATTATACAATAATATTATCTGCAATTTTCTTTGAATTTTTTTTTCAAAATACATACAAACCGATAACCTTTTCTGATTTAATGAGAATTAATTTCACAAATATTATTCTTTGGAACAGATTCGTTTTGAGTTTAATTATTTACAAACACTGATAGTGACTTATTACTTTCTTTTATTACTTTTAGGGATAACCCAGTCGATTTTTGATATAAAATGAGACGACATCACTTAGATCGTTAGTATTCTTAATGAGCTGCAATTGTAAAGTGAGGTGTACCTAGAAAATAGATCTTATTGGAAACGTTAATTATGTAAGTACCAAATGCTAAGCTAAGTTTAATATCACAAAATGTATACAGGGTATAATTTAAATATATCAACATTTTTAAAGTAGAAGTCCTATTCTTTTAAACGAAAGACTTGTGCCGGACTAACTCAATCTGAGAGTTGGAAGAATAAAAAAAGGTTGCAAAGAATAAATTTTAATAAAATATAACGCGCAATCGAGAGAAATCTTAATTAGAGTTAGCTGTGAAATTTAAACGTTTAATACCTCGAAATAATACTGCAACAAAAAATATATTAATAAAAACATGCAATTTTAATCTACTCGTACTATTCATCTTCATCACTATTTACATCGCAAAATACTTTATCTTCAACTATGTCCAGAGCTAGGATTTTGCAAATATCATCAACTGTAGAAGGGGTTTGTGGCCAAATAAACCATTCCAGTTGATACCTTCCATCGAATAAAAGACAGCCATGTTCTTCAGGATTAAAAAAAATTGAATTAATCTCTGTTGCATAATTCCAGATGGTGTAAACTTGATAATGTTATTTATTAATACTTTTCGACAAGGGGCAAATTAAGTGAGAGCACTTCAAAAATTACTTAAAAAAAAAACGAAAATTCCTATGAAACCTTTATTAACAAAGCTAACAGTGATCTAATCTTTTCTATTTCTGACTTATATTTATAATTTTAGTATAAAGTGCAACGTTTTAACATTAATCTTGTATTAGTCGGCGGGATTGTTTCCATAACTCCTCCTGGGCTAGATGAGAAGTATGGGTTAAACCAGAGTTTGAAATAAACGCAAAATTATTGAGGACTATATCTTGAGGATTGTCTTTCTTCTTTTTCTCGGTCAACTTCTTTGTAATATAAAATTTGGAAGATGCATAAATGATTGCTGAAATAATTATAATATACACTATGTAAAAGGTCTTTACGAAAACATACAACATATTCCTTAGACCAAAATAAGTCGATTTAAGTAAAATTAGCTTAGTACAAAGTTCGCTTCGTTTGGGCTCCAGAGGGCCTTGAAGTTACAATTTTTAAATCGTTTTTCCCATATAAATTTAAAACGGCATATGTGATTTTGCTGAAATTTAGTATATTGGTAGAGTTTTATGTGGCAAAAAAAATGGTATTAAAATTTTGTTCGATAATAATACATAGTCGTAGAACTTGATTTTTTAAATAATTGCACCTTTAAAAATTCTACGCCAATGGAAGAAAAGGAGTTTGAGTATGAAATTTAGATTTACTTTAAAAAAGGTAGTCTTGATAAGACTCGATTACTCTCATGGTTTTCGCTAAATTTCTGTTTTAATAATTTAGAGTGTATAGGTTTCACAAAAATATTTATTTACAACATAATCAAAATAGAGATTTTACACAAATTGTTCAAAATGTTCACCATTTTCACGCATACAAAGATTTATACGTAAACTGTGGATTTCAGATGTTCCCATAAAAAGTAATCCATCGGTGTTAGGTCTGGGGAACGTGGTGGTCAGTTTACAGGTGCGTCATTACCTCTGCCTATCAATTTGTGTGGATATTGTTCATTCAAGTTGTTTCTAACGTTTAAAGAAAAATGTCGTGGAACTCCATCTTGCATAAACCACATATCTCTCCGAAGTTGGAGAGGTAAATCTTCTAACAATTCTGGCAACGTATTTTGTAGAAAATCCAAATAATTCTCTCCAGTTAATCTTCGTGGTAGTATGACAGGACCAACAATGAAATTACCAATTATTCCAGCCCACATATTAATTTTGAATTCGTGCTGAAAATGGTTTACCTTTATTGCATGCGGATTTTCAACGGCATAAACATGTTCATTATGGGTATTAGTTATACCTCTTCTTGTAAAACCCGCTTCATCGGTAAAGAGAACCTTCTTGACAAAGTTTGGATCTCTTTCTCTTTGCATATTAACAAATCGACAAAAACCCAAACGAATTTGAGGATCATGGACAAATAATTCTTGTACTGGCTTCTTATGGTATGGATATAGCAATTGTTCTCTAAGCACTTCATGAACGACATCTTTACTTACTCCTAGTTCCCTTCCAATTCGTCTGGTGTTTAATTCTGGATCTTCTTCAACACGTTCTAAAATGTCTTCTTCAACTTCAGGAATCCTTACAAAACGTTCTCTTCCATTATCAAGAGTGTTGGGAGCAAAGGAACCGGTCTCCCGAAGACGTCTCTCAACAGCAGCAAAAGTTGGGTGGCTAGGTACACGACGATTTGGAAACCTTTCAGAGTACACCCTGACACTATCTCGAGCATTTCCTTCACAAAATCCTAATGTCAGTAACATATCGGTATATTCTGCATTGGTATATTGTACAGCCATATTAATAAAACACGCATTTGTTTTTTTAATTATTGAGTCAGATAGAACACTTTTAATCGTTAACAAGAGATTAGGTGTTAAAACTTGACAATATTTTTATTTAGATGAAACTATGAAAACCAACAATAAATGTTTTTGTATACGTATTGCAGGCAAATAATTAATATTCCTCAAAAAATCGTACATGGCAAGAATCGAGTATTTTTGTTAAGTCTCGATTAGAGGTGTTGAAGAAGATATGAAAAAAGTACATTTTTATGTTTTTCATCGTATAAAATTTTGTCCGATAATAATACATAGGCGTAGAACTTGATTTTTTAAATAATTGCACCTTTAAAAATTCTACGCCAATGGCAAAAAAGGGGTTAGAGTATGAAATTTGGATTGGGTACTCATTTACTACAAAAAAGTACCCTTGATAACACTCGATTTACTCTCATGGTTTTGACAAAGTTTGTATTTTAATAATTATTGTTTATGTTCTAAAATTACTAAAATGCAAATTTCGTCAAAACCATGAGAGTAATCGAGTCTTATCAGGAGTACCTTTTTTAAAGTAAATAAGTTGCGCAATCTAAATTTCATACTCAAACTCATTTTCTTCCATTGGCGTAGAATTTTTAAAGGTGCAATTATTTAAAAAATCAAGTTCTACGCCTATGTATGTTTTTGTAAAGACCTTTTACAGGCACCCTGTATAATATAATTGTATAAAAACTTATTTTTTGAAAATGCACAGGGGATGTATCGTGTAAATTTAGAGAATTTTATTTTGAAATATTAAGGCTCCTGGAATCTTGACATCTCATGCCAAAGTAATAGAGACTCTCATTTTTTAAATAATGCAAATATATTAAATCTTAAACCAAGCAATCTATGTTGCGTTGATCTTCAAAATTTAGGTAAAATCGGTTTTTTACATCAACCCATGTTTTGAGCTCTGTACCAAAAAAGCAAAAATCAACTACACGTGGATTACAGTCCCCAGTCAGACCTTGACCAAACACAATGACTAATCATTGGACCAAGCGAAGCCAACTGTCGTGACGTAATCTACGTGCGATTCACAAAATGATGCTAAAAATAGCAGGCACGCTGTTTCACTGATTTTTTGACCTCTCTTTTCAACTACAGGCATTCACTGTAACCTCTCGCATTCAATCAACATATTGCATCGCTAGACGCAATCAGCCAGAGCGCAGTGAGGTACCAAAAAACTTGAGATTAACACGTACGAGAATAATAAATATATTAAAATTGAATTTATATTTTTAGGTTATTTATGTGATTTTAAAATAATGTGTTTATACTATGCGGTCCTTATGTATGTAATAAATTCAGTTTTAGGGTTATTCTGTACTTTTCGAAAAAAAAAAACCCTGGAACAGATCTATTTCTATTCTCAATTTGGCAAGTATGAAAATATTACCCCCTCCTGCACCCCCTTTGAAATATGAGCACCCTCTCGAAAATTTTAAATAAGAAAAAATAAACTCTAAATATTATGTAACATTCTTTGTTTCATTCTACATAAAGTTCACTAATAGGATCATAATAATAATTTTACATTTTCAACATAAATTTTCTGTTTTGATTACACCAAATTTAAAAACTTTATATTTCTAAATAGATAATTAAAACTCCTTTTAAATAAGGTGCCACTCGACCTTTTTTCTTATTTAAATTTTTCAAAGGAGTACAGGAAAAAGGTAATATTTTTATACATTAAATTGCCAAATTAAAAATAGAAATCGACTTGTTTCAGGTTTTTTGCCAAGAGTACATAAAAACGCTAAAAATAAATTTATTTCAAACATATGGACCGCATGGGATATAATTTTCTTAATAAACAGTTTAACAAATTTGACACAAACGTTTAGTTGCAATACATCATAAAAGTCTGACGAAATTTTGGTTCCACTGACAGTTAATTATAACCAAACTTTTAACAATATTTGACATATACGTTTTTACTGTGTTTATTTTTTTATTAATTATCGTTTGCTGGTCATAAAAAGTTGTTTAAATGTATGTAATTGGTTGCTAAATGATTATATACTTGATGCATGTTATCCACTTACGAACCAAAAAAGCACTCACTTTAATTGTCAGTGGAACCGTAATTACGCCATCACACATACTTTGATTACTATACGAGGCAAGAGAGAGGTTTGACACGCCCAACATAGGGCGCGGCCATTTTGAACCCTGTGACACAGTTTACAGCTAAAGAATCAGATCGCTCACTCTGCGTCGGCACTTTGGATCTCAATGTTTTAGTTTATACACTGTGGAACTCGGATAATACAATATATGACAACCGCCCATAATAAAACAGCAGTCTTCTGCGTATCCTGAATTTGTATCCCTGGAGTGGATGTTATTTTGGAACTTTCAACTGGTCCGAGTGAGCTAACTGATTCTTTAGCAATAAACTGTGACTTCAAAAATAATATTCACTGACACTGACAGCAGCAAGCAAAATATCAGGTGCGTTTTAATCATCCGCTTCTGCTTCCGGAATTGTAGGTTTAGTCGTCTTAACCTGTCAGATTAAAACAAGAAAACCGACAATTCCGAAGCAGAAGCGGATGATTAAAACGCACCTATTAAAAATATTGCGCCAAGATGTAGGCAACACGTAATAAGGGTTCAAAATGGCGGAGTTTTCTATCTCCTTTTAAAAGCCACTCAGAAAGCTGCGCAGTGCGACCATTCTCCGTATAGTAAAAGAAAATCAAAGTATGTGCGCCATCATTAATTTGGCATATTTCAAGGTTAAAATGTAATGCAGTGAAAGTGACTAAAGTACCAACCCAAAACATTTCAATTTCACCGTCAACTTCAATTATTATAAAGTTATTTACAATGCAATTAATTTAAAATATGTTCCTATTTTATTGCTATCGTTTATAATGACAGTAGTAAATCCTTAAAATGCATGCAAATTTTTTCATTATGATAATTATAATTATATAGATACTAATAATTTTTAATTCGTTTCAGGTATTTGAAATTAATGATATTGCCGTTTTTGGCAACGTTAATGATTAAATCGGCACTAAGTGCCCCGAGTGATGTCAGTTTTGTAGTATCGTCTACCGAAGGTGCTAAGGTAAAAAAAGTAAGTAATATATATTGGAACAATAAAACTACTAAATAGGTACACATCATAGTTATTAAAATAAAATTGGTACATTTCAGTCAAAGAATGGAAAAAAGTAAGCAACAAAATTGGTTGGTGTAATTTTTAGTACGTTATATAACAATTTACAAAAATATTTTTTTCCATAACGTGCACTGTTTATTACATTGGCCATATCTGTAGGTGCTATTTATAGATTTCGGTTGCATTAAAATATTAAACAAATTACTTAATAATAATAAAAAATTCACTTTGTTTATCAATTTTTAAAACGAACGAATGTCACTTATCTGTAGGTGCTATTTACAGATTTCGGCATCATCGGTTGCATTAAAATATTAAACAAATTACTTAATAATAATGATAATACACAATTTCACTTTGTTTATCATTTTTTTAAAACGAACAAATGTCACCTACAAGTTATCGGGTAGAAGTTATTTATTTATTCAATTAATTTAATAATTAATCATGATAACTATTATTAACGAAATTAAAAAGTATGAATAGGTTATATCCAATATCCACAACGGTGGAAGTTATTCTTAGTCTCACTCCCCTTGATATTGTAGTAATTGGGTTGGCTTCAAGGGAGTGGTTGAAATAAATTTTTCTTTGAACTCACACTTAAACTGTGTTCACGTTGTACAATGATTTCTATGAGCTTCATACCAATGAAATGGCGGACTGCCCCGTTCAATTTAGATCGGCTACCTCTAGGGTAAACTTTGAAGGTCATATATACAAGGCTTACCCTTCACCCTGCAGTAGCCAACGGCTGTTATAGGAAACGTACGAATAAAAATCTGATGTGTCCAACACATGACTTTCCTATCTAGTTATTACAGGCTTTTTCCGTTTATTGTGTACAACCTATTGCAGCATCTCTATAAATGTTTAGAGGATAAACTAAATATATATACAATGTCCACATACATCTACCGCGAAACATTTTTCTATAGATATTCATTTAAAATGAAAATACTGAAAAATTTAAATTTAGCACTTTTCCTACAATTTTTCCATTACGGTCCATTTAAAAAAAATCATGTATGAACAAATATTATAGAGATCGATATCGCAAACAACTTTTATTTCAACAATTTTCATAAAAATCAGAATTTTGCACATTTTGTCAAATTTCTCGAATACGGATCATTTCAGGAAATTTTTACATAAGGCAAAAATTATAGATAATATTAGAAGTAACTTTTATTTGAACAATTTTCTTCTCCAAACATAAATAACAGATATATTCCATAAAATATATAAACGGCCTCCCATAAAGTACCCCCCAGATGTTCCGACTTTGTCCAAAATCTAATCATTTCACGTCAGGCCGAAATTAAAACTTAAGTTTAAAATTTATTGATTTTTTCTTTATCCGTTTTTGAGTTTTCTTCAAATTTCGAAATTTACACATTTTCTCAAATATCTCGAATACGGTCCATTTTAGAGAAATTATTTATGGGACAAAAATTATAGAGAATTATATTACAAACAACTTTTGTTTGAACAATTTTTATAAAAAAAAATATTTTTTACATTTTGTCAAATTTCTCGAATACGGACCATTTTAGGAAAATTTTGTAAATGACAAAAATTATAGATAATAAAATAAGAAGTAACTTTTATTTAAAAATTTTTCTTCCCCAAACGTAAATAACAGATATATTCCATAAAATATAAAAATGACCACCTATAAAGTACCCCCCCAGATGTTCCGACTCTGCCCAAAATCTAATCAGCTCATTAGACGCTGGAATAAAGCTTAAGTTAGAAATTTGGTGTTTTTCCGTGATTCGGTTCATGAGTTATGCGTTATACAGACACACACACACACACACACACACACACACACACACACACACACACACACACACACACACACACACACACACACACACACACACACACACACACACACACACACACACACACACACAGACACACACACAGACACACACACAGACACACACACACACACACACACACACACAGACATCATCGCGAAAATAGTCAAAACGGATTCAGGGGACCTCAAAACGTAAAAATCCGTCGAAAACTCGAGGTCGAAAAAAATCATGATTCCTATACTTTCCTTATATTTGTATACAGATAGGAAAGTAAAAATAGAAGTACAATGTCACCCATCACCCTACAGTGTGCTGCAGTCATCATAAGTAAAAGAACAAGTAGAAGAATAAGTTAATAGTCTAGAAATGTCTAGAAATGTCTAGAAATGTCTAAAAATGTCTAGAAATGTCTAGAAATGTCTAGAAATGTCTATAAATGTCTAGAAATGTCTAGAAATGTCTAGAAATGTCTAAAAATGTCTAGAAATGTCTAGAAAGGTCTATAAATATCATTCCCTATCAAAAAAAATCTGGATGATTTGAGAAGTTTCTAGCAAGCTATATAAGTCGATGTACCTGACGTCGGAGTTAGAGTTTGATGATAAATTTATACGTTATCAGTTATATAGTTGAATTGTAAAAGTTGAGTTGAAATAAATTGCGTTACCGAAAACCAGCGTAACACAAGGCTGCTGTACTCTCTAGTTTTACTCTTTGATAAATCTACACCGCTAAAATTATTAATAGTTTTCGAAAAATCAGGTATCACGGTATAATTTCAATGATCCTCTTGCACTTGTTGGTTTTGTTGATTGGTTGCTAACATTTGTAACACTGCAGTGTTTTACGTCATAGCCTGATTCATGGACATAATCAAAGTAATAATGTCGAAGTTGCTCTGGCCTGGTGAAAACTGGGACTAAGCTCCACAGATCACTTACTTTTAGAATGGAAATGGGAATGTTAAAAATCAAGACAGTATTGTAGCACCGTACGCAAATTCTTTGAACTATTTGGAAGGAAGTGGCGCCATCTTGCGGTCACTTTAGTTAATACAAAACGAGGGAAAATTCAAAATTGTCATTCACTATTTAGTTTAAAAGTGGTAGTCAAATTAAGATTTGTTCATACTAACTCCGTTTTTACGTTATTGTAGCGATACAATTATATTTGTTAGATTAAAACAAAAAATGAGTAGTATGAACCAATCCTAACTTGACTACAAGTTTAAATATTTTTTTCTACAAGCGTGCGAGAAGATGATCTTCTCGCACTCTTTCGAGTGCGAGAAGTTTATCTTCTCGCACGCAGAGAAATATAAATTGAAAAAAAAACAAGGTATACTTACCGCCGAGGCCCGGGTTTGAACCTAAGATCTTTGCGTTATGAGCCCGAAACCCTAACCGAGATAACAATTATGCATTCATAGCATATTCTCAGTATATGCTTTTTAAGAATGTGCATGTGCTGAGAATATACTTTATTTGCATTTGGAACATTCTCAGAATATACCAAGAATATGCTACGTGACGTTGTTTATACGTGCTATGCAGATGCTGAGAATGTACTCGAGTATGTGTACCGTATGCAATAGGTATCTACTTTAATTTGATAGTACGTTCTAAGTATATGCTTAGTATTTAAATATAGCATATGCTAGGCATATACTGGACACCCTAATACAGGATGTTTCATAAATATTGAACAATAAAGAATAAGTGTATATAATAAAATCTTTATTTCAAAAAATTCATACTTATTCTTATTTTTAATACAAATTCTTTCTTTGGCCTTAACCAACCAATATTTCATTGTATCAATTGCTTGAGTTTCATTTGCTTGATTCCATTGGATCTTCATTCAATCTAGAAAAAAAAATCAACTTGGTACATATACAAATTAACTGTACATAGCTAATGGAATATTTTTTTCGAACGTGTAACATTAAAAATTATACATGGCATTTCACTAACAAAAACAAGAGTTACATAAATGATTATTATGTTTAGTGAAAGTTTAAATATATTTTTGTTAATTACTTACCACCATTTTGTAGTTTTCCTCCTCCTTTAGCTTATTTTCTAGTTCTTCCAGGTCAATTTCTGGCCTTACAGGATTTTTTTCATAAAAAGAGTGTATGTAATTTTAGTTGCAATCCGCCATTAGTATTAACCATATTAATAAATTCACACTGGCAATTAATATTTGGGATATCCTGTGTTCTAACATAACTTATAGGTCCTAAAAACTACAAATATTGTAAAATTTGTTTATTTTTATATAGAACACACGATGCAATTAATTTTTACTAATTTATTTACTGAAACACAGAGAAGATGTCTTATCTCTGTACTGAAACGAATTTGTAGGAATTGTAGGTTAAATTATTCTTTTTCTTATCTTTTTTTATTAAGGTTGTTTTTGGCCTAAACATTAGTGCGTTTGCTAACGAATTAATAGATCGGCATCTGGGAAAAATTTATATATTCATATAGATATGTATATAAACGTTTTTTACATGTATTTGGTGTTAATTTTTACCTGCAAGCATTTAGAACATTCTCAGAATATGAGGTACATGCTGGGTATATGACTTTTAGTATCTTCTTAGAATGTCCTATTATAGCACGTGCTCAGTATATACTTTTTGGAATATACTTTTAAGGCACGTACTCAGCATATACTTTCTAGAATATACTTTCAAAGTATATACTAGGTATGTTTTAAGAACATTCTAAAAAGGACATACTAAAAAGAACATAAACAGAACGTTCTTAGTATATTCATAGAACATTGATGTTATGTGGGAACCACTACACCAATTCAGCACATAACAACGGTTTAATATATGTATACTTAAACCACAGCTTATACAATACAGCTAAAACACTCTCTTGGCGGCAACGGTTTGCGTCGATTTCGTCGCGCATCGCTTAAGCTCCGCCTTCGAAGGGAAAAGACGGTTTTGGCGTTCAGAAGTGTACTTAGGTAAGGTGTTGAGTCGTGCGTATAATTTCGTTGATTGTATAATTTCGTGGAGCCTATAATTTCGTAGATTTTGTTTGAGTTAAAGGTACTGTTATTATTTTGGTGACTCTTTAGCTGTGAGTAGAATGAATGAAAAAAAAGACATCATTCTGTTTGTGCAGTCAAAAGCTGTTTTAATAAGGGTTATACCTGCAAGAAAACATTTTTTAGTTTTCCCAAGGACCCAAACCGATAAGTACCACATTATAAGAAATTTTCATTGTTAAAAATATAATTTATACAGGGTGTCCCATTAGTGCGTTATTGTTCATTATTTTGTTGTAGACACGCAAGAAAGTTTTAAATAAAAGTTATATGGATTTGAAAAATACCTACATATTTTAAAAATATCTTTGGATATACAGGGTGTCACGTTTTTGCCTGGCAAATTAAAATGTATGTTTTTTAAATGGAACACCTTGTATTTTATTTTATGATGAAATTATTAACACCCTAAATTATTGTAAAGACGAATTGCTACAGAAAATTTTTATCAGGTATGTGTGTGGTTACCTTTTAATAAAAGCCTTGCGGATCCACTCCTGCGATACCTGTCTTAAATATAACAAAGATCACGTTGAAATAGATGATTTTTCTTTTTATTGCTTTTTAGAGGCATATGATAACGCCAATTCAGATACATTTGGAAATCTGCAACTGTCAACTGATGAATTTGTAGAACTAATATTCAATATTGAAAAGATATTTCAAAATAATTTTGAAGAATTGGCTACAAAAAATAACATTTATACCACACTTTTAGAATTAATTAACCCAATGCCCTTTAGTCATCCATGCTAACGTTTTCCAAAAGAATAACTTATTTTATTGTATGTTTAATCTCAATAACTAAAAAATATACTGACAATTAGTTTGACAGAATTGTCATTTATTTAAAATTTTAAAAATAATAGCAGTCGGTTGATCAAAATATGAACGGTGATTGGCGAATTTCTCACTACCTAGAATGGATATGAAATATATTCGTTCAATTGAAGGCAATAGCAAACTTTTTCGTTTGGTAATCTGTGCATGGATATTAGCCAATCTACGCACATACTACAAAACGAAAAAGTATGTTATTGTGTTCAACTACGAATATATTTCATATCCATTTTAGGTAGTAAGAACACTTTAACAAAATTAAATCTACAAATCACAGTTCATATTTTGGTCACCCAACTCCTATTATTTAAAATTTTTTAAATAAGTGACAATTCTGTTAAACTAATTGTCAATATATATTTTAGTTATTGATATTAAATATACATTAAAATTTTTGTGCAGACTCGATAAATAATAGCATTTTTGTTTCTATTGTGTCCACATTTAAAAAAAAAAAAATTTAATTAAACTACATGATACTTATTTAATTACGAGTATTAAAACTAAAGTCCTGAAAGTTTCGGTGAAGATGAAGACAGAGCATCTGCCTTCCACGCGAAAAATCCGGGATCGAATCTAGGCCGAGGACTAATTAATTTTTCATGTTTATTTTATTTTATAAATTAGTCAACTTCGTAAATTATTTTAAAATTATTTATTTTGTCTAAATAACCTAAAATAATTTTTTAAATTTGTAGATTTTCGTTAGTGGGTCATAGAAAAAATATACTGACCATATCGAGTAGATTGTTCATATCACAATCAGACGATTGAGTTCTCCGCCTACGACGTCGTGCTCAAACTTCGTCTTTGTGTGATATGGCTATCATATGCACCCTTGTTGAACAAACTACAATTTATTTGTTTTCTTGGTTTAAGTTTTACATCAGAAATAGGAATTAAATTAATTTACTTTTCAAGTTTTCTTGTAAAAATCGATATTACTTTCTCCAAGTACAAATTTAGTACCTACCTAAAATAAGTACTAATTATGTTATATCTTGTAATATTGTAATTCAAATTTCACATTACTATAAAGTTTTAAAATTTCCTACTTCGGTATGGTCAGATAAAAATTGAATATATTATATTAATAAAAACTGTCAAAGTATAACTTCTACAAATCTGTATTTCAAATAATAAGAATACATCTAAATATAACCAATATTGTTAAAACAAAAGCACACATTCTTTATAATTCCAAAATACCATAGAGTTCCCAGACCTCAGTCGAAGCATTCGTTTATCTAGGTATAAACCCTTTGCGCGAAGAGTAACACTTGCCAGAGACACGGGGGTACCACTTGATTTGCATCCACGAGCGTGACACAATTCTTTAACAATTGAAGCCCTTGGTGTAAAATGGATCCAAGCCACAATTTGTCGTGAAGTGACTGTTTTAGCTCAAAACATTTGTTAACGAGGATTTTACTAGCCATATATAAATTATTTTACCTCTAATCCGAAAGATGTGCTATTTTTCGTAATATTTATATTTAAATAATTTTTTTAATTATATTTGAAAGATTTAAAACAAATTAAAAATGTAATTTCCCAAAACTTACTTAATATAGCATGTGACCAACCTTATTACGCCAAGGTTTTCAATTTTTTCTATAATAAAAAAATTGTTTAATCCGGGCCCGACTTTTCCCTTGAATCTAACAGAGATAGCACCATTCCGTCTTGCTTGGTTCTCGACCGCCAGATCAAAGACGCCGACACGGAGTTGTGGAGCTGTATTGTATAAGCTGTGCTTAAACTGTATGTTGTACCTAATGTCATTATACAGGTTAATTCTCTATTTTAGAAATAAATGCGCTTGTAGAAAAAATGTTGATCGTAACACGTGATAGAAGCACTTGTTGCGATAACTACTATATTAAAAGACAAAAAATTAAAAAGCACGATCAACGAATTTATTTTTATTGAAACAAAAAACAAACATACAAATAGAATAATTAAATGTAGCGTGTTAATTAGCTGGAAAGTCAAGTTGCTTCATTTTCCACAGCGGTTGAAGAGTTTTATTTGGAACAAAAAATAAATATTAATAAACTTATAAAACAAATGAAAAAAGCGACTAAGTCATATTTTTGTCAAAATTGAACTAAAACCGCCCTATTTTGTAAAATACCAGTATGTTTCCATGTAATAAAACCAAATTAGCAAATGCAAAACAGTGCATTTAAAATTATGTCCAAGGACTTAGCATTTTTTTTTCTACCATTTATTTGGCACTTTCAGTATTTAGATTAAAAAAATTACAACTGTTTTTTTTAGTGATAAACTACAATATAATCAGGCAGCATATACAGTGTGTCCCCCTAAGTTGGAAAACTTTTTATTAATTTTAGGAAAAAAAGTTATTCTTCATAAAAAGTTCTGCATTATCTAAAATCTAGAATACAGTCATCAAATATCAAATTTTTTTAGTGGTATGCGAGGTTTGTCAAAAAATATGAATTTTACCCAGTAGTAAAGTACGTTTATTTTTGACAAAATCGAAAATTTTCATTAAGAAAATTGCTAAACTCTTCACAAACATTAAGTAAAGGAAAGCGTATCATGTGCTAACGTAATTTATAACATTTTCAGATATTTACAATCAATGTATAGAAAAGTTTATAAAAAATAAGAAAATCTCTTTTTTCAGATAGATCGGTGTAATTGCATATTTGAATGTAATTTTCAATTCTAATCAACTTTTCTTAATGAAAATTTTCGATTTTGTCAAAAATAAACGTACCTCGCATACCACTAAAAAAAATTGATATTTGATGAGTGTATTCTAGATTTTATATAATGCAGAACTTTTTATAAAGAATAACTTTTTTTCCTAAAATTAATAATAAAAAAGTTTTCCATATGATTCCAACTTAGGAGTACATACTGTATACAAAGTAACATCTTTTTGCAATCAATTACCTCAAAGTATCAAAAGTTTGTTTTTAGTCAGTCTAAATTAAATTTGCTTTCTTGAACATTTTGGTAATTGTGACTTGGTCCCTTTTTTTCCTGCACCCTTTAAATATTTTAGGAAGCACAGAAAGTAAGGCATGAATAAAAATGGTATTACTTCCCTGATTAAGCTATTTTGTCTTCCACAATACAATACTGCCACTCCAAATGGCTTAAAGAAAGTTTGTACTGGAACAAATAAAAAATACAGTTAGACCTCTGTGAGTACCAGGAACTCAAAACTTATCTTCAAAATGTTTATCACATACTAAATATTTTTACAAATTTGTTGTGTTGTTTTATTATTGAAAAACGGACTGTGGACAGCTAATACCCAAATTTTAAATAAATCGTTATTAGAATCGAGTCTGGGAAAACGATGCCTTTTCAGAGTGTTTACAAAACAACACGACATATTTAATCAAAAAATCAACATATTGAAAACTAAAAACACAGTTTAACAAAACTAAATTGACAATACTATAAACAATAATTTACAAAATACTTACTATTTATTCATCCAGAATCCAGGACACTCCCAAATACAAACAATTAAATAATACTAATTGGCAATATTATGATATTGACATTGACATTGACAAATGACAAATGACACCACTCTTTCCACCATCAATTGTAGATTTCTGCAAATTGTGTGTACAGCACCACGAGTGCTAATTCTTTTAAACTAAAACATGGTTTTAGATCGGACTATACCTGCTGAGCTTTTAAAATCACTTTCGTTTATAACTCTGTTGCTTTCGGCTTCACCGCAGATGTTTGTCGACGAATTCATAGTATTCATAATTGTACTGCACTTAAGACAGAAAGTGGTTAGTTAAATCTTCAAACATACACTGTACCCCACAACGGCGACTCCAGGGGGCCCATGGGGACCATACACGGGAGTGTATGGGGGGCCGAGAAGAAAATTCTTACGATATATAGGCCTTTTATTAAAAAAAATGCTGAAAATGGAATATCTAATGGCAATGCCACCCTCCCCCCGAAAATTCGTCTTGGAGCCGCCCTTGGTACCCCACACCTGAAGTTTGTAGTAATTGGGTTGGCTTCAAGCGAGTTGTTGAAATAAATGTTTTATATATTCATACATCTGTTTATGGTTGTTTAATTTAAAATTAAGTAAAACATTAATTAACATAAAAGTTATTACACCGCATCATAAACAAAAATCGTAAGGGAAGAATTGAGGTTAGCTTGTCTCTTCTCATTCCATTCTAAGTTCTTAAGGTTGCCTGTAACTATTTAGTAATCAGTAACAAGATGATGGTATTTACTACAATATTTAGATCAGACATCAGATCCTTAAACCTAAACAGTCAAACTGAGATTACGTGTATTCTCATAGCAAAAATAAATTACCAGAAAAAATATCACTGGAAAGACCATGCTCATCTATACAGATAACAGACATGCAATACTTACCCTGGACAGACCACGAATTTACTGAGGCTTAGTACTAGAATTTCACTAAAACTTGGTGGAAGTATCTATCAACAATGTGGTGACCTTCAGAAGAATTAAAGGCCATGCCACATCGAAGGGTAACGTCTTGCCAATTAACTAGCCAAGAAGACTACTTTTTGGATATGGCCCTTGTATTGAACTATGTCGTGACAAACAAAAAATTATTTTTCCCCTGTGAAATTTAAGGAAAGGTGGGATGAAACAAGAAGCTGCAGAGTTGAAAGGGAGTTTTTAAATTACTCTAACATAATTCCAGCAAACAAATACTTAAGTATGACTAGACGGAATCTGCCTCTGAACACAGTCTGACTGGTCATTTCCGAGTACGGAAGCACCTCTACATCATGGGGCTGTCAAACTCTGCACTTTGCGAAAGGCATGAACAAAATGAGTCTATCGTGCATCCTCTATGATTGCCAAACGCTCTCTATCAGTATATTAATGTTTCTTCCAGAAACAGATGTATTCAACATAATTCAAGGAGCTCTAAACGGGTTATGAGTTAGTGCAAGAGGAAACCTTTCTCTGTAAATCCCCGAAAACCATTGTGATTCCCTTTGGAAAGAGAGGAAAATTTGTAAAGCTCCGTCAACCCACTTTGGATAAGGAAGATCATTCTTCTTGAACTTATTCTAGATAAAAAAATTCATCTGGAACTTCCAACTTTAGAAAGCACGCAAAATATAATTTCTCGGGATTCTCAGTAAACTAGTTTGTAAATCGTGGGACATAGATCCAGAATTGATATAATGTTTGAAGGATTCTCTTTTTTGGTTGGTATAAGAACAAAACTATCTTAAATGAACAAAACGACTTTTTTATTTTGTATTATTTCTAAAAAAAGTTGGCTGAATTTGTAAAACTACTCCATCGATACAGGTGTTTGAAACGCAAGATGAAATTCTTGGAATGCATTAGAATTAATATATTTTTTTTATAGAATTATTTAGGAAAGATTATGAAATTTGCATATACTAAAAAAGGTTCAGTTACAATGTATTTTGAACAATCTAATTTATTTTTATCTTTGTTATTTAATTATATAATTAAGATTTATGTTCTTTACTGTCATTAATAACTTTATTTTTATAGGAAACAAGCGATGTTCAACCTGATTTTCCAATTATTTACGAAATGGATATCAATTCCAACGTATCTAATCGTTTCGCTAAAACTTTAATACACAGCAAAGTGAAAAATCCACAAACCACAGCTAAAGAAGCTACTTTCTCCGTCGTACTTCCAGAGAAAGCGTTTATTTCCGAATTCGTAATGGAAATTGGAGGAAAAAGCTACAAAGCGTACGTAAAAGAAAAGGAAGAAGCTAAGAATATTTATGATAAAGTAAGTTATTATCGAAGTTATTACACATTTTCATATTTATACTAGTTGGAACCTATTTTATAAAGAGCAAGTGAGACAAAGTATTACAGTCAGCAATGGAAGAAAACAGAACTTTAAATTGAATTTGGGGGTATTTTAATAGAAACATTTTGTTAAATTACACTGCAACCGTTTGAGCTACAGACATGGTTATACGAGTTGTAGCATAAACTACTATTATACAATTTTTTTTAATTTTAAATTAGGTATTGTAAATACATATTGTATGTACGTATTGTAAATACATATTACTAACCTACCCAATGAAACGCTGCACGCTCATAGCGATCAAATACAAAATGGCACAACTGTGCACTAAAACACGAAAAATTTAACGTTTTTTTTTATAAAAATATCGAATTTGACAGATAACTAATGTAGTACCTATACAATTTTAATATGGGCTATTTTAAGTTTTAAGAAAAGCAGAGGTGAATGCTCTACGATGTTTTTCCAATCTATAAAATTCCATAGGAATCCAACTTTATGAAACACACTGTATATGCCATATGTCCGTATTTAGGGAAGATTAGTCAATTTATTTAACATCTTTCAACAAAAATTCGATGATTAAAAATGTTTTTAGGCTGTCTCTAGTGGTCAAAGTGCTGCGCATGTGTCAGTTAGTGCGAGACATTCCAACAGATTCACTGTCTCTATAAACATAGAACCAGAAGCCAAGGCAGCATTCTTATTAACCTACGAAGAACTTTTGGAAAGAAAAAATAACCAATACGAATTGATCCTAAACATCCATCCTGGACAAATTGTTAAAGATTTAAATGTTCAAGTATGTTAAAAATTACCTTGTTTAAACATTCTTATTTTTCAAAAATTAACATTTATCTATTTTGTTTAGGTAAATGTCAAAGAATCCAGACCATTGCTTTTCATCAAAACGCCATCTTTGAGATCTGGTAATGAAATCAACAAGAATGAAGAAAAGATCGATCCATCTTCACAAATCGAAATTATCAATAAAACAAGTGGCGTTGTTACTTTCCATCCAGACGCAGCAAAACAAAAAGACTTTGCCAACCAACTAAAAGGAAAAGAATCGGAAGGTTTATCTGGACAGTTTGTAGTTCAATATGACGTTGAAAGAGATCCTCATGGTGGAGAGGTATAGCTTTAGCTCCATATTTATCAGCACCCCTTCATAACTCACCTTTATTGCAAATACGAAATACGAGTTGTTATCATATTGATGTTTTAGGTTTTACTCCAAGATGGTTACTTCGTCCATTTTTTTGCTCCCAAAGATACAGAAACTCTTCCCAAGAACGTCTTCTTCATTTTGGATACTAGTGGTAGTATGAGCGGCCTAAAAATAAAACAATTAAAGGACGCTATGATCAGTATATTGGGAGAGATGAAACCTGAAGATACCTTGAGCATCGTGGAGTTTAACAGTCAAACTACTGTTTGGAATGTCGAAGGACAACCTGCTGTCGAAGTTATTTACCATAACTACACTGATCCCTTCCCAGAAATCAGCGTAAGTTAACTTTCATAACTTGGACCTCCACTTTTGTCAACGGGTTAACACTTCCAGGTTTTTTATTTCAATCAAACAATTTTTATTTCAGAAACATGATTTGCCAGGACCTCTGCCAGCAACTAAAGAGGTAATCGAGAAAGCTAAAAATCTTATAAATGGCATGGGAGCTTCCGGAGGAACTTATATGATTGGAGGATTGGAAACTGGACTCTATCTAGTCAAAAGCCAAATCGCAAGAGCTGCTAGTACCAATGACAAGAAACAACCCATCATTATTTTCTTGACAGATGGTCAACCCAATTATGGCGTATATTCTACTGACGAAATAACTAATATTGTAAGTATGAGTATATTGGAGTATTTAATTTTATGTTTCGTTAGAAATACCTAATTAGTCAGATATTCCATGTATATTCTATTCTCTAATATTTTGCTCGTTAATGAAGGTTGATAAGAATCTTCTAATGGAATAAATAATGTCAGCATTATTGAATGCCTAATTCTGCTTCGTCTACGCGTGGATTCTAGCGCTTACGTTGGTCTCTATGACTTCTTCGCAGAACTTCCTCCATGAGTTTCTTTTAGCCTTGCGTACCTCTTTTTTATACTATGTGAGCTTATTTTTATAAGCAGTCCAGTTTTGTGTGAATTTGGCTGTGTTGAATAGCCTTCGCACCTCGCCTCGCAGTTTATTTCACCAGACTGTCTTCCTCGCTTGGCATCTCTCTTTTTCGGGACAGTTTTCTTGATACGCATGAGTATATGCCTTGTTTACCAATTCCACCGCCTTTTCGAGTGTTTTTATTTCTCGTACATTGGTGGTTTCCTCTTTGGGGGACTCTTCGAGAAATTTTAGGTAGATGCCCTTCGCAATTCGTTCCTCTCCAGTTTCTAAACCTGTCTGCTCCACGAGTTGGACATTGTATATGGAATCGGATATTATGTTTCTGATCTAAACACGATGTTTCATCGGATACCTGTCAATTCCTGATTTGGAAATTTGTGCCTCTCTATCATATGGTCATATCTAGCACTTCTTCTTCGTTGGCAGTGACAAAAGTTGGTTTATTGCCTTTATTCTTAATTTCTAACCCTTTACCTAGAGTGACTCGGCTCTTGGATTGACGTTGTTGCTTCCCCAAATAGTGTGGTGTGCATTCGCATCGCGTTCTATTATGAGCTTGAGTTTCTGCTCCTCGCAATGGCCAATGATTCTGCCTAGTATTGCAGGGGACAGATCATCTCTCCTGAGAAGTAGGCGGAGCATACAACATAGCACCGGTATTAGTGTACAATTAACCCTGTGGCTGTAAATTATGCATACGGTGGGTTTTTATTCCCTTTGATGTAAAATAATAGCTTACCTTGTGGTGATTTTTAATCGACTTCAAAAAAGGAGGAGGTTCTTAATTCGTCGCGATATTTTGTTTTATGTATGTTCAGCGATAATTCTTCAACACGGTGTCCGATTTCAATAATTCTTTTTTTGTTAGAAAGGGGGTACTTCAGGGGTGGTTCCATATAAATTTATAAATCTAATAATTGGATCCATGAGAAAATCCTCAAACTCTTCATTTTTTATGTATGTTTAGCGATAATGCTTTACCATCTTGTTTGATTTCTATGATTCTTTTTTTGTTAGTAAGGGGGTACCTCAAGGGTGGTCCCATGTAAAATTGGTTAAGATGTGGTGACGGCATCTGCACGTTTTTGAAGTCGGTTTTTTTAAATTTTTAATTTCTAATACTTATAGTCCGGTGACTTTTCCACAAGTCCCTGTAGGAGAGCTAAATCCAAGCCTTCTGTGTCGAACATCCTAGATACTATGGCTGCCTTAGCATGGTGGCCGTTCGCCTGTAGGACCTTTTTGTCCTGCTGTGGTTGATTTCCCTTTAGTGGTACAGATTTTTTGTTAACTTTCTGTGAAATTCCCTATTTTTCTTTTAACGCCTGAAGTTTAAGGTGTTTCTCTTTGCATTACTAATTTCTAAATCATTGCATGGAGTGCTAGTGACAACAGCAACTTTTCCGGTACTCATACTCCTTTTTCCAAATTGTTTTTTAATATAGAAGGAACAAGCATAATTTTTGCAGCAGTTATCTGTTTTTCAGAAGTTTTTTCCTAATATGGGGTACTCCAAATAAAATTATTTGTACCCCATATAAATAGCAAATGACTCATAGGTTAAGTTAAGTTTTGGTAAAAAAGCCACACAAATTTACGTAAACTACGCGAAATATATCATCGAATACTACCACACTTACTTAAAATACTTGCTAATACTTACTATTTAACTCACCTAAACACACGCAATTCATACAGCTTTAAATCTTGTGTTATATAAGCAATACTTTTAAACTAGACAGGTTACTACATGCGAAGTGAGTAAATAGTGAATAGTTAATGTAGAAATTGGGGGCTAAAGAGTTCCTGCCGATTATACACATTTTTTAAAATACGTCCTTGGTTGCCTAAATGTGGTGGACTGTATCAACAATTACATGTAAAGGCTTATTCCAATAATTATTATCTCTATTACCTTGTTTCACTGATTATAGATCTGCTGATTCGAAGTTAAGGTGGTTAATTCAAAGTTCACAAATTACCTAACTTTAAAACCATTTTAAAAATTCAACAGTATAGTATCACAAAACTATTAACCAATAAGTTTTGATTTGAAAAGTTGTAGGTAAGAATTCGCCTAAAAAACCATTCACTTGTTACTTGAGCTATATTGAAAAGCTGACCATACCGGTAAATGCCTAAGTGCATGGCATAAATGCTTCGAGATATAAATGTTTATTTAATGTGAGATAGACTTGTGTTTTGCGTATATCAGCAGTGACGGGACTGATACGATGAGCTGAATCGTTGTTGTCGATCGGCGAACCGGCGATGATGAGGTGAACTGATGATCTCCTTAGAGGAACTGACGCTTCTATAAAGATGGGTAGTTCGCGAGCGAACTATTAAAATAAACTATTTATTTGTTCAATCTAAATGAACTAGTTCGAATGTTTTAAATGAACTAGTTCACTAGTTCGACTCGAATTTTATGTGCAGCGTTTGGATCGTTGTTAAAAATATATATTGAGAAAATAACGAAGAACGAGAACTAACATGACGTAAGTACGTACGTTGGTCGCTCTTTAATCGGTATTGTAATGGTTCCGTTCGGTTATCGTAACGTGTATGAAAAATTTAGTATTGATTATAATTACATTTTAATTTAGCAAGGTGTGTTTACCACTAACATGCCGTCGAATGTTTCCAAGACATCCACCTAAGATACCAATTAGTTGATCGCCGTAGTTAGAATTCGCCTTTTGGTTTTCTTTTGGTTCAAAATGTTCCCATAAAACACAAATACAGTTTATTCATATTGACACTAAATAAAATTGTATTTTACTCCACTAAACACCAACCAGTCTAACCGAACTTAACTAATAAAGTTAAACAAATTCTTTTTAACTATATTACTGAATGAACTAATAAACTAGAAGTTGCGAAGAACTAAAACATAATAAAAACAACTGGACATTCAGTTCCGTTTAACACCGCGGGAACTACTGGCGTGCAAGCGCTACGCGCACGCTCCGCTTTCCCTATTGGGTCGGTAGTGTAGCAGCCTAACGCGCTTATATTCATTTATAGGCAAGCCTATGGTCCGAGACTGCCGGGCTTCGAATCTCAGATCAGACCATGTGGATTTTTAATTAAATTGCATGGTTCGGTATAGGATTTGATGTGTGCCGTATAAATAGAAATTCAATTTCTGTTGATATGACATGCAGATTATAAAAACGCCATGCATTACCGTCTCGATGATGGTGGGTGAGGTTTTTCGGGTTTTCCTCACCTGTAAGTCAAATGGCACCATCAATCATCTTTAAGTCGCCCTGGAGCACCACGGCAAATAATAATAATAATGGCTGTCCCTTTCCCCGCACAGGCTCAGCTTTTGGGGTTAAAATTCACTCGAAAGGGGGTGAATTAGGGAGAGTATTATTATTATGATCAGTTAAAATATAAGTTCGTTCACAAACTAGTTCTTTGAACTACTTCGCGCAAGTGAACTAGTTCTCTGAAAATAGATAATAATTAAAAAAAAAGAAGAGTTTTCATATCTATGCCTCTAACTAAAATTAGCATCGTGTCGATCTTTATATCCAACAGTTATTCGAATGATCTGAAAGCTTGATCACATTACCTTTTTAAAGCGGGACAATATTACTTTAGAAGTTGTAACTGCTTTTTGTTTAAAAAATCGTTTTAGTGCTAAAACAGACGACACTCGACGAGGCTCTTCGTCGTGTCGTCTGTTTTAACTCATTTCATTGGTATAAAGGATAGGTCGAAGTCGGCTTTAGCATTTATTGTTTGTACGCGCGAGAGATAAAGAAAGATGCATGACATAACCAATATGTTTGTTTTTTATGGAGCTTCTAGTTAATTTGACGAGACAGAGACGGTCCATTATTTTTGTATTTTAATTAATTGATTGGTTTGGCACTCAAGGCTGATACATAAAATGAAATATATTAGATGTATTTCCAACAGTTATTACTTCAGATGGTTGTACTACTTAGCAATTGGCCAAAAACAAGGAACCCCATTTAGGAACTATCCTCATACTAATCTCATTTTCTTTACAAATTGCTCCCAACGTTTTCGATGGGTTACAAACTGGGCTACAAAGCTTAAAAACTTCATTAGTATCTATGGAATTAGCATCGGTTTATTTTGATTGTAAATCTTAGGGTTGTTATACTGTGCCAAATCTACAGACATTCTAGCATGAATCTAGCAGAATTAACCAGCACTGAAAATTAAAAAAAAAAAACACTGTTTTTCAGGTTACCCGTTTAAACAAAGATGAAATAAACGTACCCATATTTTCCTTATCGTTTGGAGAAGGAGCAGACAAGGCCTTTTTGAGAAAACTCTCCCTGAAAAACATGGGATTTTCCAGACACATTTACGAAGCTGCAGACGCCTCACTTCAACTTCAAGAGTTTTATAAACAAATTTCGTCTCCTTTATTATCCAACGTTAACTTTAAGTACAACTATGAAGTGAATGAAGTTACTAAAACTAAGCATCCAATTTTGTTCGGTGGTGGTGAACTTGTCGTCGTAGGAAAATATAAACGTAAGGAGCAACTACATCATTACTCTTTAATACTCTGTCAGAGGCTGTACAAAAACTAACTATATTTTTCCAGTTCCAGATCGTCTTCCTGTTCCCAAGTTTGATGCTAAAGTCGACGCCATTGGTCGCAGAGGTCCAATACAGCTGCTTGCCAAAGTAGAAACTCCAGTAACTTCTTTAGAACGACTTTGGGCGTATTTAATGGTAAAGCAAACTTTAGAGAAAAGGGACGTGACTGACGACAAAACGGAATTGACTAAAAAAGCGTTAGACTTGGCTCTGAAATATTCTTTCGTAACCGATGTCAGTTCTTTGGTTGTAGTGAAACCAAACGCAACTAGTGCAGTTGACACCGAAGATGCTTCTAGTAAGTAGAACAAGTATTCGTAAGGTTTTGAAATTTAGATAATTTGGCGCCGATAGTTTGATTTGAATTCGACCATAATTTGATTATATCTTGTTTTACAATTTTTTCGTCCTATAGCTGTAGCAAAAAAACAGTTGTACATCATTCTACCTTCTGTTCTTTAATTTCTATTGGATCGCTTTTTTATTCATTACAAAATTCTGATTCTAAAATGTGGGCAGAATAACTAGAACAGGATTTGAGACAGACTTCAACAAGATTTGAATGGACCACAAAAAGATTTAGAGTATCATAGATTTAAACAAGATTTTGATGTGGCTTCTATATCGTTCAAAATCTTGAAAAATATTTGTAATAAAAATAAAGACCTTCTAAATTCGTAGATATGTTTGTCGGTATTAGGTGAATTTCTTTGTCTTTTTGGTTTGTTGTAAATGCAGAAAAACCAATTACTTACCTAAAGAGTAAAATTCCTAAATAAAATACCACAAATAATAACGGTATTATTACTTGTATTAAAGTTAACCACTAACAAAAAATAAGAAAGCATTCGCATCGATAAAAACCATCAGCGATTAAACAAAAACGAGACAACGAAAAAAACTGCAAAATGTCATTTGTCACGTCACTCATTACTATTCTCCTTTTTGTTTTTGTTTGAAAATTCCTCTGATCGTAAGATTATTTGTAAAACAAATTAAAATTTTGAAATATTCTTTTATTTAACATCTCTATATTATTTGCTATAATGGCTTTTTGAATATTCCCAAAATATTATTTTTAGTACCTATATTATTAAATAGTCCATGAATATTCTCTAAATAACAGTCATAGAATAATCCGCAATCACCTGTATATTCCAATAACATTCTTAATATATTCGGAATATACAGTGTGCATGTTGTCAGAATATCTAGTGCTATTTGAAAAGGAACGTTCTCAGTGATCTTTTGAGACATGTTTTCTACAAGATTTTAATTAAATATTAATTATTTATGCTTTGAGATAACCGCTAAAAACCCTAGATATTACGCTGTGTAATAAGGCGTACATTTTATTTTTATAACTGTGTTTATAATTATTGCAACTAACAATTAAATATTTACTTTTTAGAACCAGTAAGACCATCCTGGGGATATGGAGGTGGATATTCTGCACGTAAGTAAAAATAATATTTGTATAAAAAAATGCAATGTAGTCTAAATGAATATTTCAGTTAATTTTATAATATTACAGAGATTAAAAAACCACTATTATTGTACTGTAAAATTTTCGATCTCTACACACTGGCTATAAATAGGCAAGACAACACATTAAACTCGTTACCGCTTCTAATCTAGTAAGTGCGTGTCAAACAGAGCTGTATCTAATCTAAGAATGACAATTGTGTATGTTACCTGTTGGCAATGTTATCAAATAGTTGTACTTTCAAATTATATTTTTAATAACGGAGAAAAAATAATTTCTTTTCCGCTGTCAAAAGATTGGTATTGTAATGCAAGCCATTTTCGACCAGTCCGCTCATGCTTTATTCCCTTTAGTCCCCTCTCTGTCTTGTTTGGGCCTTTCACATATGGGTATAAATTACCTGCGTTTGCTGTTATAAGAGAGTTCAAGTTTAGATATCGATGTGAGCAGATTAATATTGGTAATATAAATTATTATTGGTAATATAAATTATTATATTAGTGGCTGAAATAATTTGAAAATTCCGTAACAAATCTCAACAATCCCCCTACCAATCATTAAAACCATCTCCGGACCCCACAGGTGAAAACAAATACTTTGGAAAAACTGTCATCGCCAGTGGTCGAACCCAGACTGTCGAGATTCCGAAACGGAAATTTAAAGTGCTAGTTCTAGCCAAACGACATGCAAGTTCTTTCTCAAATCTGCAAATACCTCCAATACAGCATCGGTGTATAAGAGATGAATTGATGCATACTGAGCCCATATTTTCGTCTGCGTGAGTTAAGTTTTTAATGTACGTTAAGAGACGTAAACCTGTGTATGAAAATTGTGAATTTATTATTGAAAAATCGCAAACAGAAATATCAGTATATTTGAAAAATAAATGGCTGAGATAGTTTGATAATTCGAAGACCATCCACGGACCACAAACGTAAAAAAAAACATTTTTATAAGTAGTCCAGTCTTGTGTAGATTTGGCTGTGTTGAATAGCCTTCGCACCTCGCCCCGAAGGCTATCTAAGTGTTTATTTCACCACACAGTGATCAGTAATTGCCTTGTTAACCAATTCCACCGCCCTTTCGAGTGTTTTTGTTTCTCATACATTGGTGGTTTCCTCCTTGGAAGACTCCTCGAGGGATTTTAGGCACATTTCATAATTCATCCCTCTCGGATTTCTAAATATGTCTGTTGTACTAGTTGGACATTATATATGGAATCGGATATATCTATAATCTAAACACGATGGTTCATCGGACACATGCCAATTTCTAATTTGTTAATTTGTGCCTCTCGATATGGTCATATTTGAAACTTCTTTGCGGTTGGCAGTGACAAAAGTTGGTTTGTTGCCTTTATTGGCAATTTCTAAGCCTTCACCTAGAAATTTTAATAGTGACTCACCTCCTGAATTGACGTTGGCATGTCCCCAAATAGTGTGGTGTGTATTCGCATCGCATCCTATTATGGGCTTGATTTTCTGCTCCTCGCAATGGCCAATGATTCTGCCTAGTATTGCGGGAGGACAGACCCTCTCCTTTTCTGGGAAGTAGGCGGAGCATACAACATAAAATCGCTGGTGCAAAGCACAAGCATCGGTATTAGTGCTCAATTAACACTGTAGCTGTAGATTATGCAAACGCGGGATTTTTCATTCCCTTTGCTGTATAATAGTAGCTTACCTTGTTGCGATTTTAGTCCGGCGACTTTTCCACAAATAAGTCCCTGTAGGAGAGCTATATCCAAGCCTTCCGTATCGAATGTCTTAGATACTATGGCTGCCTTAGCATGATGGACGTTCGCCTGCAGGATCTTTATGCCCCGCTGTGGTTGATTTCCCTTTAGTGGAACAGATTTTTTTTTTGTTGACTTTCTGTGGAATTCCCAATTTTTTCTTTTAACGACTAAAGTTTAAGGTAAGTTTCTCTTTGCCGTACTAATTTCTAAATCATTGTATGGAGTGCTAGTGACAACAGCAACTTTTTTGGCATTCAAACTCATTTTTCCAAATTGTTTTTTAATATAGACGGAACAAGCACAATTTTTGCAGCAGTTATCTGTTTTTCAGAAGTTTTTTCCTAATATGGGGTACTCCAAATTAAAAAATTATTTGTACCCCATATAAAGAGCAAATGACTCATAGGTTAAGTTTTGGTAAAAAAGGGACTTATCTAAAAGCCACATAAATTTGCGTAAACTACGCGAAATATATCATCGAATGCTACACTTACTTAAAATACTTGCTAATACTTACTATTTAACTCACCTAAACACACGCAATTCATACAGCTTTAAATCTTGTGTTATATAAGCAATACTTTTAAACTAGACAGGTTACTACATGCGAAGTGAGTAAATAATGAATAGTTAATGTAGAAATTGGGGGCTAAAGAGTTCATGCCGATTATACACATTTTTTAAAATACGTCCTTGGTTGCCTAAATGTGGTGGACTGTATCGACAATTACACGTAAAGACTCCAATAATCATTATGTTTATGTTTATAATTATTACAACTAACAATTAAATATTTACTTTTAAGAACCTGTAGGACCATCCTGGGCATATGGAGGGGGATATTCTGCAAGTAAGTAAAAATAATATTTGTATAAAAAAATGCAATGTAGTCTAAATGAATATTTCACTTAATTTTATAATATTACATAGATTAAAAAACCACTATTATTGTACTGTAAAATTTTCGATCTCTACACACTGGCTATAAATAGGCAAGACAACACATTAAACTCGTTACCGCTTCTAATCTAGTAAGTGCGTGTCAAACAGCTGTATCTAATCTAAGAATGACAATTGTGTATGTTAACTGTTGGCAATGTTCTCAAATAGTTGTACTTTCAAATTATATTTTTAATAACGGAGAAAAAATAATTTCTTTTCCGCTGTCAAAAGATTGGTATTGTAATGGGAGCCATTTTCGACCAGTCGGGTCATGCTCTATTCCCTTAAGTCCCCCTCCCTCTCTTGTTTGGGCCTTTCACATATGGGTATAAATAACCTGCGTTTGCTCTTATAAGAGAGTTCAAGTTTAGATATCGATGTGAGCAGATTAATATTGGTAATATAAATTATTATTGGTAATATAAATTATTATTGGTAATATAAATTATTATTGGTAATATAAATTATTATATTAGTGGCTGAAATAATTTGAAAATTCCGTAACAAATCTCAACAATCCCCCTACGAATTATTAAGACCATCTCCGGACCCCAAAGGTGAAAACAAATACTTTGAAAAAACTGTCATCGCTAAGGGTTAAACCCAGACTTCCACGGTTTGCGGACGTGCATCCTTACCGTTAGACTATCAACGACATTGACTGTCGAGATTCCTAAACGAAAATTTAAAGTGCTAGTTCTAGCCAAATGACATGCAAGTTCTTTCTCAAATCTGCAAATACGTCTAATACAGCAACGGTGTATAAGAGAAATTCATTGATGCATACTGAGCCCATATTTTCGTCTGCGTGAGTTAAATGTTCAATATACGTTAAGAGACGTAAACCTGTATATTAAAATTGTGAATTTATTATTGAAAAATCGCAAACCGAAATCCGAAAAATCAGTATATCTGAAAAATAAGTGGCTGAGATAGCTTGAAAATTTGAAGACCATCCACGGACCCCAAAGGTGAAAAAAAACCTGTCATCGCTGGGGGTAGAACCCAGACTTTAACGTTTGCCGGACGTGTATCCTTAACGTTAGACTATCAACGACATTGACTGTCTAGATTCCTAAACGGAAAGTGCTAGTTGTAGTCAAACAACTTTCAAATTTCGGTTTAGGAACGTCGATAGTCTAACAGCAAGGATAACGTTCGGAAACGTGGAAGTCTGGGTTCGACTACCAGCGATGACAGTTTTTTTTTTCAAATCTACAAGTATTTGTTTTTACCTTTGGGGCCCGGGGATGATCTTTATAATTCATAGGGGTATTATTGAGTTTTGTTTCCGAATTTTAAAAGTATTTCAGCCACTTTTTAATAAAATAATGTATCGTTCTGATGTTCATAACCTCAATCTACGTTTTTGTGGTCGTATCTCACCTCCAATACATAATACTGCTATTTTCAGACGGTCTTTCACTTATAATATTTATGCAATGTACAAGGTTATCCCACAACATTTTAAAGAAATGTCTGTAAGTAAATTTAAAAAATGTTACAAAAAGTTTCTTCTTGACACAGCAGAGTGATAGCTACTTTTTAGAATGTTTATACTTTTTTTTCTCACTATCATTTGTGTTTATTTTTATATTGTTTTTTGTACGATGTCCTGTGGCGTTGGTAATACTCAGGGCTGGTGCTTTGATCAGTATCCACTGTTCACCAGTCCTTTTTGCAGCCTTCTTTGGCACTTTTTTTTTTTCTGAATATTTTTATATGTATAAAAAACTGGAAGTTGCAAATAAAGTTTATTATTATTATTATTACTTATTTTTCAGATAAGCTGATTGTTTGAATTTCGATTTGCGATTTCTCGATAATAAATTCACAATTTTTATTATATACGTAAGTGTTTGATATATAAATAGTGTTGTATAAATACATTGAGTTAGTCACATTTTGTGAATATAAATTAAAATAAATAAACTGTTTAAATAAAGAAACGTTACACTATCTATCTCAAGAGCAAAAGTATCTTATTATACAAGAAACACGATCCAAAAGATACTGATACTAGGTGTATTGTGTATCCTCCTCAATTAGGCATTCCAACGACCTGACAAAATGCTGCCAGTGGGAACTGACAGTTTTGATATGGCAACCATGTGGGCCTGTTGTCATTGACAGGGTCAATGATACATATATAGCTATATAGATTGCTCAAAGCGGGTCGGATAGTTTACGAGCTGCCATATTGTCGGGCAAGTGTTCATTAATTTGAATCAGTCTAGCAAAAATATGCTTTAAAACTAATTTCCAGCCTTTCAATACATTAAAAAAAATATTACCTATATTACTTCAAGGATTAATATTTGTTTATTTTTAAAAACATGGATAATCAATTTATAAAGGGTGTTCCAACAAGAGTTTCCGGATGTTGATAATAAATAAAAGAAAACGTTTACAACATAAATGACAATTTTTTATTGCAATATGAAGTATAAATCTTTACAATTATACGTGGAATATAATATCTGGTAATTGGCCACCACGACTTCTCTGGCAGGAAACAATTCTTTTGTTGAAATTTTCCATAACATCTGAGCACATTTGTAGTGTTATCTCACGAATTATGCGTCGACTTCCTCTTTCAACTGTTGAACTGTTTGGCGATGTTTTCGTAAACTTTACTTTTTACATAACTCCACAAAAAATAATCCAGCGGCATCAAGTCGCATGATCTAGGTGGCCAATTTACCTCCCCATTTTTTGAGAAAATCCTCCCATCGAATCTTGCATGCAATAAATCCATCGTTTCTCTTGCTGTATGACATGTCGCACCATCCTGTTGAAACCACATATTGTTAAAGTCCATGTCCCTTATCTCAAGCCATAAAAAGTAGTTAATCATCGCTCGATATCGCTCCTTGTTTACCGTAACAGCTTGTTCGTTTTCATTTTCAAAATAGAAAGGTCCAGTGATACCTCCAGCCCAAAAACCACACCAAACCGTGACACATTGAGCTTGCATTGGCTTTTCATGGATTTGTCTAGGATTTTAATTGCCCTAGATGCGACAGGTTTGCTTATTTACGTAACCTCTCAAATTAAAATGGGCCTCGTCGCTTAAGATAATTTTGTTGTAAAAATAATCATCATCTACCTTCCTCTATAGGATCCAGTTAGCAAAATCACGGCGTTGAAGAGCCAAATCCTTTTTCAAAATTCGCCACGTTGAGGTTTTGCTGATGCCCACTTGCTGCGAACGCCTTCCAATAGACATTTGGGGATTATCAGCCACACTTTGACGAACATTTTCAATATTATCAACCGAGCGAGCTGGACGTTCACGCTGTTTTGTTTTGATATCTTGCACAGAACCTGTAGTTTCGAATTTACGCACTATATTACGAATGGTTCTTTCTGAGGGTGGATTTTGTATGCCAAAATAATCCCGAATTCGGCGATATGTAGCTATCACAGAAGACCGATTTTTAAAGTACGTTTTAATAACGTAAACTCTTTGTTCTACTGTGTACCGCGCCATTGCTAAACTTGTACTGGTTTGCAGAATGCAACAAAAAAAGAATACCACATAAAAAGTTTTTGACAAAAAAAGTAGCAAACAAAAATATTCGGAAACTCTTATTGGAATACCCTTTATAACTATCTATATCATTAACCCGGGATCCGGAAAATTGATCGCCCGCAATTGACCGCCAGCAATTATTGACCGCTAGCAGTTTACCGTCGTAGCAATTGATCGCCAAAGAAATTTATAGCCTACAATTGATCGCTAGTACATTTATTTACCGCCATATAATACATATACGTATTTATAAACATTTATTGGTCATTTTAAATTAAAAATATGTTTTTTTTTGAAGGTGTTGTTTAAAAATTAAGTAGTTATAGCTAAAAATGGAAGTTATTTACATGCTGTGTCTTAGATGGGTCTATATAAAGTTAAATTTAACTGCCATATGGTGGGGGGTGGGTTGGCTCAGTGGTTGGCCGGGATTTTTTCATTTAATTTAATTATTTAAAATTAATTCTGATACCTTGGTAGGATTCTCCACTCGACCATTCACTGTTGGGTTCTAATTAACAGTGCCGTTACTAAAGTGGCGCTGGGAAACAGTCACAAATCCTACACAGAACACGAGGCTAATGGCCGTAGTAGTCGACGCCAATGACACCGCCAATGACACCGCCAATGACACCGCCAATGACACCGCCAATGACACCTAATTTAAAAAAAAAAAAAAAAAAAAAAAAAAAAAAAAAAAAAAAAAAAAAAAAAACTACCATATGGTGAAAAAATTACACGTAGGAAATTCCGTCTGTGCAAATTCAAATAACAAAACAATTATCACGGTTTTATTGTTTTTAATTTAATTTACTCTGTCATAAAGACCACACAAAAGGCTTTTATGAAAAAATTTAAAAATAATTTAAAAATAATGTAAAGGGGGACGAAAAAAATTGAAAAAAGGGGAAAAAAGCTGAAAACACAACTTCCAAAAGATTCACTTTACATCTCAGGTATACAATTTTTGAATCGAATAATAAAGAATAATACAAAAATATGATAATATACAGGGTGTTCCATTGTAAAAAACATGGGGTGGCCATGGGGGGACAGAGTAGAAGTAACAAGGAGTGTACATAAGCAGAAAGACGTCCCCTTTTAAATGATTTTTGACTTATTTTCTTAGAAGTCTCAATTTAAAAAAAATTATTTAGCGTTTTCCTTGAAATTTCCTGTAAAATAACCAAATTTGAGTTCCTGTTTTTTAATAATTTTTTTCTACACTTACATGAATATTGGCTTATCTACGCACAGAATACAAAATGAAAAATTTATTGAGTTTAACGGAACGAATATATTACATATCAATTCTAGGTAGTGAGAACACTGCAAAACAATGAAATCAACCAATCACAGTTCATATTTTGGACACCCAACTACTATGTACTATTTTTAAAATTTTAAATAAGTGAAAATTTTGTCAAACTAAATTAAATTAAAAACAATAAAACCGTGATGATTGTTTTGTTATTTAAATCTTGCTCAAACGGAATTTCCTACGTGGGATTTTTCACCATATTATGGCAGTTGAATTTAATTTTATTTAGACCCATCCAAGACACTTAGCATATAAGTAACTACCATTTTTAGCTATAACTAATTAATTTTTAAACAACACCTTCAAAAAACCATATTTTCAATTTAAAATGACCAATAGATGTATATAAATGATTATTTTTTTCGTATAACTTTTAACCAATTAGAACGTTCAATTTAGTTAAGTTACCTCGTATAATTTCGATAATACCTGATTATACATAGAGTAGCTCCACCAATCAAAAATATTTACAATAATTTCATTTCCGTAGTAACCACATCGACAACAATACACTAACTAACAGGACCGTCAAATTTTGACGTTTATCAATAATTATTTTCATTGTACCAATATGTATTTAAATTAATAAATTGTTGATATTTACTTAATTTACTCAAAAAATAATCGTATCAAATACAATACGTACTTCAAAATAAATACGGTTATACATCTCAAACTTCCTGCATAATTACAAATCGTGTCAGTTTGACAGAATAATCCTCCCGCTTCGCGGTCGGATTATTTAAACTGTCAAACTGACACTCTTTATAATTATGCAACAAGTTATCGATGTATAACCTGATTATTTTGAAGTACTTATAGTATTACTACTGATTATATGTATTATATGGCGTTAAATGTGCTCGCGGTCAATTGTAGGCTATAAATTGCTTATGCGATCAATTGCTACAGCGGTAAACTGCTAGCGATCAATTGCTGGCGGTCAATTGCGGGCGGTCAATTTTTCTAGACCCCATTAACCTTGTCAAATCACCAAGCCCATAGTGTTGCCATAGCATAACCTGCCAGTGGCCTGTCATTACCTACGGGCAACCATTTTGTTTGGAATGCCTAATTGATAGGCATTTCTTAGATCATCAGTCCACAGATTTATTATTTATTGTCAAATCTGATAGGTGAGAGCGATGGGCATTCATCACATACTTTGATTAGGTACTATACGGTGCAAGAGATAGGTCCGACACGCCCAGCATAGGGCGCAGCCATTTTGATTCCTATGCCACAGTTTATAGCTAAAGAATCAGATCGCTCACTCTGCGTCGGCACTTTTGATCTCAATGTTCCAGTTTATACACTGCGCAACTTGGATAATACAATATATGACAATCACCTATAATAAAACAGCAGTCTTCTGCGTATTCTGAATTTGTATCCCTGGAGTGGATGTTATTTTGGAACTTTCAACTGGTCCGAGTGAGCTAACTGATTCTTTAGCAATAATAACTGTGACTCCAAAAATAATATTCACAGCAAGCAAAATATCAAGTGTGTTTTAATCATCCGCTTCTGCTTCCGAAATGGTCCGTTTAGTCGTTTTAACCTGTCAGATTAAAACAAGAAAACCGACAATTCCGAAGCAGAAGCGGATGATTAAAACGCACCTATTAAAAATATTGCGCCAAGATGTAGGCAACACGTAATAAGGGATCAAAATGGCGGAGTTTTCTATCTCCTATTAAAAGGCACTCAGAAATCAGCGCAGTGCGGCCATTCTCCGTATAGTAAAAGAAAATCAAAGTATGTGGCATTCATATTATTGTTGCCAAGGTAACTTAGACGTTCCCTAGCTGCTTTGCAGTTTCATACTACCTGTCCTTCAATTTTACAAGAGAACGTTAATTAATTAATTGTGTCGTGACCGATGTATAGATAGTCCAATGGAAAATTCAGGTCTAAAAATATTTATGTGCGTTCTTCGCAAGACAGTTACTTTTCGATGTGGCGTAGCCTTTGATCAATCTAATTGTTGATGGATTGTTTGACCAAAGCTTGCTAACATTCTAGTACTATCCGTAAGTAAATTCGTGGTCTGTTCAGAGTGAGTAGTGTTTGTCTACTATTTGTATTTATGAGCAAGCCCCTTCTAGTGATATTGTTTCTAGTAATTTCTTTTGCTGCTAGTAGAATCTTTCTGAGCTCAGTTTCATCTACACTGGTACTATTGCTCACAGCCTATTTTATGTTTAGTTCTAAGAATCTGGAGCATATTCCACATCTCGAGTTTTGTTTTAGAACCGTCGGTGCCGATATAAATCGTGTCTGTCACTTTGGATTCCTCTATATTTTTCAATAAAAACTTTTAGGACTTTTAGGACTTTTAGGAAAGATATATCTCGGTGAGATAGAGTCCAGGTTCGCTAGAAGCAGTGGATGCATGTCGAGCGCCTCCCGCCAAAGCGACATCATATCCTACATCAAGTTCTATTCTAATCGTGCGAAGTCGTGTCATAGTTATCGGAGCATCATCCAAGTGGAGTGAGACTAACAATTATTTCCATAGCTTTGGTTGGTGGAGTTTTCATGGTTCCTGTTATGTTGAGACATGCTGTTCTCTGTATTTGTTCTAGTTTCCAGAATGTTTTTAAAATTTTGGTTTTCAGTACTCAGGCGACTGCACCATGTTTTAGTATAGATCTTGTGATATATCCATATGATCTCGTTGTCAGATGTGAAACCTAAGTACTTCAAAGTCTAGTTTTGGGTTTAGAAGCTCTAAAGATTTTATTTCTATTACAATCTTTTTTATAATAGTTAATTAAACAAAATCAATATTCAAATGGCAAAAATACCTATTTAATTTTATTTGCAGGCTCATCAGGAGGATCCCGTTCCCGTGTCGCTGCTAGTTCCTATTGTAAGTTCTTATTGTTCTTCTAATATCAAATAAACATTTATTTAAACTGTATCTAGAATAATTATTGTCATCATACTCGTCATACTCTTTTTCTAAATAAAATTTCGCGTTACGTTTAAATATCGATAATTTTTTGAAATTACAACTCGCGCTAGAAATTTTCGACATTCGTGACATTTCAGATACTGGATAAACATCAGAATTATCAAGTTTGGGCAGGATCTACGACAATTCATCGCCCGACAATTCATCGCGCGAAACTTCAGAGCCGACATTTCATCGTAAGACGATTCACCGCTACATTTCACCGCCACGACAATTTGTCGCCAGCCATTTTTTAGAATTCATTTTATGGTTTATTTTATTTTTTTTATTATAATCAAAATTTTATTTTATATATTTTTTAGTATAGGTAATAAAAAACAAGTAGGTATATTGAAAAGAAATATATTATAAAAAATTGTAGTTGCTAGTTATTACATTTTAAATTGAATTAATATAATATAATAATATTAAATAATTTAGACTTGCATTCAAAAATTATGTGCAATTCCTCGAAGATATTCCATGGTATTACGAGCATCGTAGGATTCTGTAAGTAGTTTTAAACGACGTGCAGAATCTTTGTAAATTTTTTTTTGTGTAATTTCATTACCTGCCACAATTTGCTCTATTTTCAATTTGTTAAGGCTTTCCTCCTTTTGTAAAGCCTTAATTAGCCTCCAAATGTTGGGATGTGCAATGGAAACAATTGAACTGAAACTGTTATGCCATCCTTCAACTGCATTATTGGTTCTAGCAATTCCCTCTCTGGCTGCATTGTAACAATTCCAAGAAGATATAGGAAATTTTGGTAACCGTCTTCTTCCTCTTCTGTCTAATCTACCAATCCACGTGTCTTCAAAATAGTTTATTAAATCTGCTAAGTCCTCGTTTACTGCATAGAATTCACTTTCCAATAATAAATCAAAAGCACTCTCTACATCGTCTTCAGGAACATAAGCAAGTGCAGCCAGAAGTCGCAAATTTGATGAAAACACTTCTTCATCCACATATTCATCGTTGCTTTTTCGAAATCCATTAAAAAAGATGTAGGGCAAAGTTCAGGTTTCAAATTTTTTAATGCTGCATATAAACGTCTATAGCTTTCTTCTCTTTTATTCGGCAGAATTGCATATACTGTTGGAATGGTATTTGAATATTTGACGCCATGGATTGTATATATTTGGGAAAACATATTAGGGGCTGTTGAAAAAGTTCCACCTCCGTACCGGTGTTCACACTCCAACATGTATCAAGATTTCTTGCTGTTGTAAACACTAATATTCGATCTTCTGATGGGCCGCTGTCGTACATTAAAAATAACTGACCACTGCTTGTCAGTGTATATTCCTGTGGAATAACTAATTGAAGCAGAGAATTTGGAATCGCAGGAATTCCTTCTGTCTTTTCCTTTTTTCGTTTAATAGTCCTTTTTTGGGGGGTGGGTTGGCTCAGTGGTTAGAGTCATGACTTTGAGATCGGAAGGTCTCAGGATCGAATCCCACCGTTGGCCGGAATTTTTTCATTTAATTTCATTATTTAAAATTAATTCTGATGCCTTGGTAGGATTCCCCACTCGACCATTCACTGTTGGGTTCTAATTAACAGTGCTGTTCCTAAAGTGGCGCTGGGAAACAGTAACAAAGCCTACACAGAACACGAGGCTAATGGCCGTAGTAGTCGACGCCGATGACACCAATTAAAAAAAAAAAAAAAAAAAAAAATAGTCCTTTTCATTGCACTCACTTGTGGTAATCTGGCTGCAGCCGATGACGATAAACCCTCGGAAACCTTTGCAATGATTTGTTGAGTAGTGGAACCTCTTTGTTCAGCTAAAACTTTCATTTTTTTAACAGCACTTCTTACTTCGGCATCAGCACTATCTGACACATGATTATGTTCGGTACTCTTCACAATTTCATCGCCTATGGTATGAATGCGACCGGTACATCTCCATTTATGATATAGAGAACATTTCCAAATACCTTTTTCTCCAGAAATTTTTTCTCTAGAATGTGTATGGCCATTGTATAAAAGCATTTTGTGACCTCTTTCGCTGTCAACAAATTGTAACGGCATTTTCAAATTTTACAATGATGTAAACTCGTACAAAGACAAAATAAGAATGATTACAGTTCGTTGGTTTTTCTTATTTAAACCTTATATACATATATTATAAACAGGGCATCTAAAATACTAACTTACACAAACAAGCTATTGAAGATAATCCTTTTTAGAATTAAATATTGATTGCACTATGAATTTCTCCTTGAAAGGATTAATAAAGGATAATTATAATTCTCTATTATTAATAAAATAATAATTACTGTGGTAACTTACCCGAATTGGCTAATGAAGATAATCCTTTTTAAATAGTAGGTAAAGGACTGTTGAGAACCTGCGACTGCCGCTTATACACTTTAAATTGGCTTATCAATAATACATTATTGATATTTATTATATTTTTCTTAGTAAAAACTACTTGATTAGCAGAAAAAAGTAAATCATATTTTTGTGTAAATTAGAGTAAGATATTTTGTAATTTTTTCGAAAAAATAATTTTATTTGGTACTTATTAGAAAAATTCAATATAGCACAAAAAAAAATGTTTGTTTTTCAGACATACTGTATAAATCATAGATACAATACGATATTTTTGTGGCGATGAATTGTCGTAGCAATAAACTGTCGTAGCGATGAAAAGTCGTGGCGATGAATTGTCGGCTCTGAAAGGTCGCGCGATAAATTGTCGCGCGACGAATTGACTGGATACCGTTTGGGCATCTTTACATGCTCTCGTTACTACCTATTTCGTTAACTTTTTTTTTGTTAATGGCAGTCTCATACTGAATTTACTAGTATCACTAATCTCAAACTCGTGTAAACGTTTACGTTTTTGATATCGCTTACACTTTTCGCTAGGTTTTAAACATCCAAAATGCATAGTTGCAAAATAAGCTCGCCCTTCTATCTATTGTATTTACCAAAGTGTTCACGTCGAAAATTTCAGTAAATGAACTCTCACTTCGCATCTTAGGTCCGTATTTATAAACAGAACTTGGGTAAATCGTTCTTGAACTAAAATCGAAGATCGGTTACAACGTCTCTAAAGATATTACCAAATCTGTAACTGTTACACATACTTTGATTTTCTTTTACTATACGGAGAATGGTCGCACTGCGCAGCTTTCTGAGTGCCTTTTAAAAGGAGATAGAAAACTCCGCCATTTTGAACCCTTATTACGTGTTGCCTACATCTTGGCGCAATATTTTTAATAGGTGCGTTTTAATCATCCGCTTCTGCTTTGGAATTGTCGGTTTTCTTGTTTTAATCTGACAGGTTAGAACGACTGAACCGACAATTCTGGAAACAGAAGCGGATGATTAAAACGCACCTGATATTTTGCTTGCTGCTGTCAGTGTCAGTGAATATTATTTTTGAAGTCACAGTTTATTGCTAAAGAATCAGTTAGCTCACTCGGACCAGTTGAAAGTTCCAAAATAACATCCACTCCAGGGATACAAATTCAGGATACGCAGAAGACTGCTGTTTTATTATAGGCGGTTGTCATATATTGTATTATCCGAGTTGCACAGTGTATAAACTAAAACATTGAAATCCAAAGTGCCGACGCAGAGTGAGCGATCTGATTCTTTAGCTGTAAACTGTGTCACAGAGTTCAAAATGGCCGCGCCCAATGTTGGGCGCATGTTGGGCGTGTCGGACCTCTCTCTTGCCTCGTATAGTAATCAAAGTATGTGGAGCACATACTTTGATTCAAAGTATGTGGCTGGGAGCCTCGATTTAAATTGTTCTAACCTAAAATATATTGCGTCATTCGATAACACCACCGTCAGAGATAAGGGAGATAAAGATAGGAAACGCTCATAAGAAGCCAATGCTTAATAACGACCAGCTTTACCGCAGTTAACATCTGACCCACTATGTGGCGCTTTCATCGATATCAAACAACGCAGCGGGAAATTTAAAAATCTGATAAAAAAGGTTGTATAATAGTCTGTTCCAACAACGATCAGAAACCATTCACTGATACCAGGATTCTGCGCAGTAGATTATTGGGACCGCCAAATTATCTACTGCGCAGAATCCTGGTATCAGCGGGAACAGACCCTAAATATCGACTGCACTCTCATGTTCTTGTAAATAAATTTAAACAATGTAATTACGCTAAATTGTTTATTAAAAAGAATACTACACTTACAGTCTATTATCGACTAATTATTGTAAATCTATTCATGAAAAATATTTTTTAATTTTTGATCGTTATTTGTAACATTATATTTTTGTTCTTATTTTCCAAACGAACGGCCAAAAGTGTCTTATATAAAAATGTTGAGTGCAAACTCTTCCTATACTAAATCTTCTTTCTAACGTTTTGAAGCCATTTTCTTGTTCTAAAACAATAAATAATAAATAAGTGCCTACTTTGTAACAAAAGTTGGTTATTATTTGTGTTACTTTCATGACTAGATCTTACTTTGGTTAATTAAAGAACGCCACATTGGGTTTGTTAAATTTAATCATGTGGCATGTGTTACTAATGCAATACTTTTTCTGACTTATTGTAATGTTACAAAATATAATTATTGTCCTCAAATTTCACATCAAAACACCCACAACCATTTCGCTTAGTTCATGTAGAGGATAACACAATCATGAACTCAAAATTTAAAATTTAAATTCAGGCTTTTTCGATATACATAAAACTAACTGACATTTATATTAACAAACTGTCCACTGCTGTCCACGTCTACTGTCTCTCTCAGTGTTGCCAACCGTACGATTTAAATCGCATTTATACGATTTTTTAACTCTCTGTACGATGTACGATTGCATCAGTGTGATCGTACGTAAAAAAACGATCTTCCCTTTTTAGTAGGTTTATTTAAATATCTACAACAACTTCAGAACATAGAACAATAAAAATCAAAAACTACTTGCAAATATTCATACGCCGTTAATAATTTCTGAAGGCAGTAATTTTCGTTCTCACTTATCGTGATTTTGACTATGGTGATTTTGTACTAACACCGACTATCACGGCATTAAAAAAGCTTGCATGCAAAATTTTAATCACTTTCAAGTGATAGTCATTGATTACTTTAAATGTATTAATTTAAAATTTCATGTATTTTCTTTACCTATTGTGCGATTTTTTTATCGAAATACCATTTTTCTACTCTACTTTTACGATCTCTCAAAAAAAATATGTGTCAACACTGCTCTGTCTACAAACGACGTATACTTTTAGTTAACATCTGAGATGCATAGATGACGCCATCGTTGCTGCGGTCGTTGCGTTTCCTATATTTATGTCCCTAATCTCTGACCACCGTCTTCTGAACTTGAACAAGAACTCGTAACTTTGTCCCATGTATGAACATAAACATTTCCAATCTTAACAGAGTTAGAAAAAACTTTTGTAATTATTAAATTGCTGCTAGGAGTCCTCAATCATCAATGACACGAACTATGACTTCTCTTATATTATTATTTAGACGTCTGGTCGATCTTCTTGAAAAATTCTTTGATTTTCATTTTCTGTTTTTTAAACATGTTCTATATTTTTTTATTTTTCTTTTTACAGCTGGTGCATATCCTAGATCTGGTGGATTCTCACCTCACGTTAGTAAGTACATATTTTATTCTCTATTTACAACAGATTTGTTTTAGCACAATACATTTGTTTCAGTACAAAACATTTGTTTCAGCAATCTAATAATTTTTATTTTCCTATAATTAAAAGTTTGTTGCTCTAGTTACTCTAGTTGCCTTCTTCTTGCAGTCCTTACTCTGTCCAGTTGTAGGCGGGATTATCGACTGTCAAATGTATTTGACAAAAAATAAACCAAAATAGAACACTTATTTAAAATGTCATCAAAACTAACGGAATCCAATAAGTAATTTAAATTTAATTTATTTTTATTCGAATGTGTCAAAAAACGTCGTTTTTTCGGACATAAAACATAGTCGAAAAGTAGAACTTTTATATTATATGCTTCATAAAGTACCTTATCAGCCATGGCCTCTAAAGTTAAGTGTATAAAGTATTGTATACCAATTAGAATTCTCAAATCTGAGGTAGGTTCTTTCATTTACCATTTTTGATTTTTTTGGAATCAACTTCAAAGGCGCCAAATTTGCCGGGTCTCTAATTTCTGGGGGCTTGTCCATAATGAATTCTTCGTCACCTCATTTTTGTGATTTTTTTTGGCACCAATTTTTAAAAACTAAATAATTAAATTATTTTGACATGAGCACAGTAACACGAAAGAAATTGTTCAATTGTTCTCATATGCATGAAACACGGACGAAAAGTGTTTTTTCGGACCCCTATAAGTTGACAGGCTGGACTACGTCTCGCCTGTAAAACTTTTCGTAGTCGTCCGAAAAATTCAACTTTTCGTACTTGTAACATAAACTACTATTTAAGGACTGTAGAAGTTTTTTTCTTTAATAATTTTATGTGTATATACTAAAGAAGAGTTATTTTTTTAGGCTACTTTGCACCACAGCGCCACTTTGCACTACAGCACCACTATGCGCCACGGCCGACTGTTGCCTATAATGCAATGCGTAAGTTTTAACAAAAGTGATAAAAAAAAATAGAAAGATCTTATAATAGTAGTTTGTATAACAAAAGTGAATATGATGGCCATACGGACAATCCACTCAAGTTGTGCAGTATATTTTTCCCAATAACGAAAATTTACAAAATTTTAAAAATAAATTTAGAGCTTATTGAGATAAAACAATAATTTGAGGTAATTAACACAAAAATTCAGTTTATGATTTCTAATAAAATAAATCTGAAAAAAAATTGGCTTGAGCCGGGTTTGAATCCCGATTCTTGGATCGGGAACGCTTCACTCAAACTTTTATATTTTTTAAGGCTTAACATTTATGAATAATTTAATTACTTTTTGATGGTTTTATTAAAATTTACAATTACTTTGCAAAAATTAATAAATATCTAGTGGATTGCTATTATTTATCAAATACTATAATAATAATAGTACTCTCCCTATTTCACCCCCTTACGAGTTAATTTTAACCCCAAAAGCTTAGCTTGTCCTATTATTATTTGCCGTTGCACTCCTGGGCGACTTCAAGATGATTGATGATGCCATTTGATTTACAGGTGAGGAAAACCCCACTCACCATCATCAAAACGGTAATGCATGTTGATTTTTATAATCTGTATGTAATATCAACATAAATTAAATTTCTGCTAATACGGCATATCCAAATCCCAATCCTATGGAGAATCATGCAAATAAATTCACATGGTCTTCTGTATCATAAAATTGCTCGCAAATGAATGCGTGCGCGTAAGACACCTACGCCACCGAATCGATAGAATAACTCATAAGAGTCATCCATTTTTAATTATATATGGTCTCGATAACTAAAGAATATACTGACAATTAGTTTAACAACATTGTCACTTATTTAAAACTTCAAAATTTAAAACTTTTTATAAAAAAATAATAGTAGATCGGTCCCCAAATATGAACAGTAATTGTTGGATGTCAAATTTCTACAGTGGCCTTAAATTATTTCTGTTCAATAGTTGGATATGGCCTACTTATTCGTTCAGTAGTCTGTCCATAAAATATATAAATGTGGGCGTAGAAAAAATATTAATCCAAGCACTTTTTAATTCTAATTTAGTTCATTTCTGTTTAAGCTCTCTATGTTCATCATGATATGGTGGCTGTGCCATCTACGATCAAACCAAAATCACCACCTAAACTTGAAGATTCTTTACATTGGCTTGCATCTGTCATAAGTGCCAATAGAACTCTTACTCTACCAACCGGTAAGTTTAATTTATTGCTTTTTTAAATACCTATTATTTCTTTTTAAACAAAAACGTTTAAACACATCGAATACTAATTTCGACAGTTAATTGATTTTTGTATTATTTTATAGGCGTTTTCGAAATAGGAGAGTCCTCCCTAAATCTTCCGACTAGTGATAAATGTCCTAAAAATCCACAAGGAGGCGAAGGTACCTGTACGCTCATTAAAGACTGTCCTGAAGTTTTTACTCTTTTGACTGATTTTGACACATACAAACAATACTTCTGTCCCGTACAAAACAAGTTTGCTGGTGTATGTTGCCCAAAGAAGAAGATAAGCTGAATGGTCCAAAACATGTTTGTGTAAATGTTAATTTATATTATTTAAAATAAAGATTTAAAATTTTAATCTGAATGTTATTAATTCTATACAGATAATTCTATACAGATACTTCACAGATGATATTCATTTGAAATCAAATAATTGTAGGAGTTATTTATATTCTATAGTAGCAACTACATAAGATTCACGATTCAAGTAATGTTAAAAGTAAAATATAAGCAAATGTAGTACCTATATTATTTTCTATAGGGTTACTAATTTTTTGTACTATATAGTAATCTATTCAAAACAGCAGCTCGTTCAAAAATTGAAATCGGTTATTCAATTTTTCCTAAGCCAGTGGAACCCATAATGACATATCCTACCATAGTGAACCAAAACGAATATATTTAGGATGTCCATTCACAGTGATCTAAGGTAAAAGTTGAATTAACTTCCAGAAGAGAGCGTCAGTGTTCGCGTATCATATGTTCCTTGTGTATATTAAGTTGCCTACCTTTAGTTATATTTATTTTACTTTTTGTTACTATTTTGAACTGTCAGCACATATAAATTAATGTTATGCTTCCATTGTCCACTTATTGAAGTAATTATGTAAATAATATGCTGGTCAGATAGTAGCTGTAGATAAATAAACGGTAGATCGCTCCAAAAAAACCGCGTGACTGTCAGATGTCACGTGCTTTTGAGGTTGTCAAATTTGTGTATACAGTGTGTACCATTAAAAGCAGATTTTACATAGGGAGTGGCTTTATTACTACCTCAAGTAAATAAAAATATGAATTTTTAATGGCACACTCTTACTTTTAAATATATCAAAATTGAGTCGGTAAGAATTACTGACGATATTTCGCATACATGCAAGTGAGTTAAGTGGACTTTTCGTAAACAGATTGAGCTATTTTTATTGCTTACTTTAATTGACTTGCGGTTTATATTTATTGTGTTAACCCGTACTACTGGTCGTTCGTTTTGCATGAAGTTTGCGAACAGTTGTCGAAAAACAACCTGGCGAGTGCGTGAGCTTTCGTCCAAAAAAATCGAAAAGGGCGTTCAACTATACGCTGTACGGTTCGGGGATCGATTAGTTGTGCTTTGAAAATATTCAATGTTTGTGTGGAAAGTGCATTTTTTAGGTTACCATTCTTAAATCTTTGGAGCCGTGTAAGTAAACACGCACATCCCTTAATTGAAATATACCTAATATTATTACTACGAGTTTATTAAAAACCATGAAATTCATCTTACCCTGACAATCATTCATAAAAAAATAAAATATTGTTGAGGTTAGAAACTCCCAAAGGGTATGATTAAGTAATCTACAGACATACTAGCAAATATGTGAATGAAAATAAAGTTAATAGGAACTGTCTTTGGTCACTTTTTGTTTGAAAATTATACCTACCTTATATAGTGCAGAACTTACCTTCCCTCTTTTTAGCAGAAATAACAGGCACAAATATTTTTGTCTCTTTTAAATATGACAAAATTGAGCATTTCTAGTTAATTGCAAATGTCTGTAAATTACTTACTTAGTTCTCTAGGTAATACCTAATTAAGAACATAAAGATTATGCCTGTTGCACCTATATGGAGCTCTACAGATCTTGATAATATTGCAATACCTACCTGAAAAAAGATTAAAAGAAGATAAGAAGATTATTGATATGGTGCAAATCCTCATATGATCTGCATGTTGTACAAAATGTGGTTAATTTTAAAATACAAAGGTTATTATTTAATAAATTATGATAACTTTTGTGTGCCAAAGATTTAAAGCTTTATTATTCTTAATATAGAAGTTTAAAAATATAATAACTATCTAGATTTATTTTTACAACTGATGCAAAACAATTTTACGAGTACTAAAAGTGTTATTCTGTGTGTTTACTATGTATGGTTTATTTCTCCCCTATTATTTGGTTAAAATATTTATCATTTATCATTTATATCAATAATAGAAATTCTATAATATTTACCTATGTTTTCTTGATTAGGTATCCTACTTATGTTTTATTAATCCTTTTTTTTTTTTCAAGAAAATCCATATAAGTACCCAATACCTAATGATAATTCTGTAGTAATTATTTAAAACTGGATACTTAGTTAGGTACTTGAAAAGAACGAAAATGCACATGAGTAATCTTTACCCTTTTTTTTTTAGCTGTCCTTACTTAAGTAAATATATTTCAAAAAATCTTGTTCGCACTTACATCCAATAATCAATTCCATTCAGTATTATTAGTTAACTTAGATAATTTAAAGGTGATCAATCTTTCTCCTTTAGGGAAGACAGTCCTTCTTTTGTAGGCCATGTCCTTCCTCGAAAAGAGTTCTCCTACCTGTCCTCCTTTTTGATATTTTAAAAGTAATCTGTTAATCTATATGTATGTCGATACTCTACCTTCAGCACTTACTGTAAAATTCAATATAAAGGATATTTCTTGCTCCAAAATTTCCAATATACCTCTACTTATTGTTAGAAAATTATATATTGCCAAAAAATATTAATTCATTGGAAAAATACTCCTTAAATTAAATAATTAAATTGATTTAAGCATATTTAGTTTATTTTTGTTGGAATTAAGAAAATGTTTCATTTATTTCCTTTGTACTTTTTTCTTAATTTTTTTTTATCCTCCTTTTCATTATAAAAAAGTGGTTACCTTAATCCATGGATTAAATTATGATATTATCCACTGGCTAAAGTATATTTTTAAATACTTATCATACAGTGATGACCTACCTTAATGAAGGTAAATTTAATCAGGTTTTGTATCTCTTAAAAAATATATTTGACCAAGTATTTATTTGATTTTCTTTATAGAACAACAAATTTTTTATTGAATGATTGCCAGGTTTTCAAAGTGTTTTTCATGGTTTTTTCCAATGTGATATAGTGAGTAGGGAATAGGTCCCTACTTATCAAAAAAGTACTTAAAAACTTTTAACAAATAGAGGTATAGGTACATATTTTTCTTTCTACTTACCTACTTACCTTTTTTGTGTTTGGCTAAAGAAAAAATATGTATAAGTAGGTAGGTAAAAATTTAAATTTAGATTTTTTTAACCATTTTCTAAAATTTTTTAAATGGACAAAAAACTAGGTATATCAAATTTTAAGGTCATATAGGGAGGTCTAATCACAAATTTAAAATATGATTGGTCTTTGGCTGTATTATACTTAACCCTTTATCATATTTTCAGTTATTTAGGTAACTTTTCCATTATAATTTTGGTAGATAAAATAAGTAGGTAGGTACTTAGGTATTTAAATTCTTTTAATGTGTAAAAAAGAATAAATGTCATACTTTTTAAAAAGGAGGACTGATAAATCTGTAGGTCAGTAGGATTATGGTACTATTAAAGTACGGCCATCTTAAGACAAAAATGGTTTTGTTATTCCCTCGGTTTTTCCATAATATTGTTACAAAAAAATAAATAAAAATACTATTCAATAAGTTGAAGTACTTATGTAATTTTAAACAACATATGCATCTACTTATTGTGTGATTCTTTTTTACATTTTTTTATAAAAGTGGAAGACATTATTTACTTTTGGCCATCAGTCCCCCACTAGCTCTTTACTTATGGACACTAATTTTTAAGTTAGGTACATTTTTAAAGGACAAGTGGTTTTTGCCATGGGGGTTGATATAGGTATGGGTCTTTAGCTGTGGAAGGTACAGGAAATCCTCGAAAAGACCTTCGATTCAAGGAAGGTGTAGTAACAATTTCTGAATCATGATGTAATTCCACTCTAGACTCGTCCTGCATATTTGTATTGTCATCTTCGTCAGGAGAATTTTGAGTATGGGGAATGACATTTGTAATTGATAGACAGATTTTATACAGACTATACTTTATACAACTCAGATGCTGTTTCAGCCTCAGTTTCAGCACCTTCCCAATCTTTTTGTTAGTGTAAACTGCTCCAGCATATTTACATCAAGCTTATTAGATAAAAAACAAAATAACTTCCTAACCCACAAAATAACTGCAGTGGCCATAACTCACGAATTCTTAATTTGTAGTCATTACTAATGGCCACCCATATTTATTTTTAGTTAAAAAATGTTGCTGAAAACAAAATAACACTGGGTCTTAACATCTACTTACCTCTGGAATTACAAATATTCAAAAATATCTTTAATAAATCTGATTTTTGTCCATATGTTTACAGATAAATTCTAGGCCAAAACAACAAGTAATGGCATGACTTGCACATGCTAACTACTGAGGTACCTATATATTTTACTGATTTATAGTGGCCTTGGTTTATTAATTGCAAATCTACCCAATTATATTGCCACTTGCCCCATACTCATTTAACTCCTCTAACCACCACTTTTATTTACATTGTTAATAACCGCTTATTTTTAGTCCTTAAAGGTACCATTTAGGAACGCGAGATCGAGTAAGGCGACAGGCGTAAAGCGACAGAGTAAGGCGACCAAAAACAGTCTTTTCACGCCTGAACACATGTAATTAAATGATAAATATTTGGGACAGCGCTACCGATGCTAGAGAGGCACATAACTTTTAACACGGTTGTATTTACTGCCTGTCGCTTGTTGTCTGCTCGGTCTCGCCTTCCCAAAGCAACTATAAGTACTTAGGCTATACTCTGTTTTTAAACTAAGAGGAGCGATTTGAATTTAAGTTGGCAATTCTGTAGCCTTCTGATTGGTCAGATTACAGTCAGTTTCACACATTACTTTTTAGCATGAACATCAGCTAATAATTGATATTGTTGACAGTTCTGACATTTTATAATAGTTATTCAATAAGCAATTGTATTGAAAAATCTACAATTATGGATACTTCTACTATTAAAGGTAGCAATTCCTGAAAAGCCTTACAAGAAAGGGAAGATACCTTATTATTTTACATGCTGATTCTGAAGGTTTTGTAGAAAATGCATTATTGGTTTTTGAAGGTAAAAAGATGGGAGAGTACCATGAAGAGATGAATTCCAAAGTATTTTAGAAAAAAATAATTTTATTACTGATTTTTTAAAACTAAAAATTGATGAATTTCTAACCAAAATGATTAAAACGTAAATAAATATTCAAGCAAATTTTATTTATTAGAATAGAATAAAACTATTTACAAAATTGTTATAACATTTAAAACACCATCTACTACTTTAGGGACAATCTTAATTTGGCACAATGAGTTAACATTACTTTCACAAAAAATATTTTAAAAATACTTAAAATTAATACATAGGTATGTATGAATAGTTCACTTTAAAAAATATATGTTGACATGTAGTGTTATGAAAATGTTGGTTCCAGTTTTCAAAACAAATTCTGACTCATAGGCCTGTAAACTTTTGAATGCCTTTATTTGCCCTCTAGCGCATTAACTATGGGTTAACACTAAATAGGCCATAATATCCACATTACTCATAGAAGAGATACCAGTTACTGTGTGATCCACTTGTCATTCACTGATTAACTTTTACTTTTTATACCTATAACAAATAATATCCTTAAAAATGTAAACAGATCTTTATATTTTATACTAACCTGGCTATATCTGGATATTCCATTACCAATTTTCTTAAATATTTATAAATATCCATTTTAAAAAGATCATAGTTATTCTCAAAAAGTCGATTTCAAAAGCAAGAAAAAAGTATTTCTGACATCAATCAACAACCATATTGACTTTATTTGACAGTGACATTTCGTTTTAGACACACATTTCAGATCACAATAATGTGAAATTTGCGACTGTTGTCTGGGACCAATTAAAAAATTACTTCTATGACATTTATTAGTTTCTTAACCGCTCATTGGCCGTTCACCGACTAAGGCCGATAAAGATAATTATTTAATAAATTTTGAACACGACTTTATTTTGAAACTCGCTCTTAGTCTTAGATAATATAATAGCAGATAGGCCACCACTGCATAAAGTTATACAATATTAATCTCGCTATCATATAATCAGTATCTCTCTTTCTAATGAAGGCTTTCTCACTCGTTTTAGAATTCTCAGCAGTAGCGTACCGTAAAATAATTTCGCTGGGTCATTTTAAATGCGAAAATGTTGACCAAATAGAATATAAAATAAAATGTTTTAAAAGGTAGGTAGGTCCATTTTTAATGAAGTGAAAGCAAAATATGACTTTTTTGTTATGAATATAATATTAATAACAATTACTTTTAACACCACAACACGAACAAATTTAAATTAAACACTGGAATAATTGTCTGAGAGAAGCTTTGTAAAACTGACAAATACAAACAAAGAGATAGAGATATTAATCTATTTCTCTCTAATTAGAATTCTCGACCATATTATCATGGCGACACAAACATTGTTTACTGTCCTCTCTTTACTACTTACTTACTCTGAGCTCTTAGTAACAAATCTAGTTACTTTTCCCTGTGTAAATGCGTCTTTTCAATTCGCTCCTCCTAGTTTAAAAACAGGGTATAGTAGCCGTAAGTAGTGCCATGACCCTATTTTAATCTTAAAAAGAAAATAATTCATAAGGTGTTTTTTTATTTTTAAAATATTTGATTAAATTCGAGGGGCTTTCCACTTCGGCAATAGGTGTACAAATTTTTCGGAAATGTTAGGTAATACGTTAGGCAATGTTGGAATTGTTTCGGCAATACCGGAAATGTTTCGGCAATGCCGACAATGTTTCGGCAATACGGGCATTGTTTGGGAAATGCACGGCATTGTTTCGGAAATGGACGGCATTGTTTCGGAAATGGACGGCATTGTCTCGAAAATGCAAGGCAATAGCTCGACAAATTCATCCCCGTTTTAAAATAAACATTTACTAAAATATGTTTAGAGCAGTGTGTAGACTATTTAGAGCGGTGTGTAGACTGTGTAGAGTGGAAAGCTGTAAAATTAATGATAAAACGATGGCAAGTAATTCTTTTTATTCTATTTTCAACTAGTTTATATCATTTTTTTCAGCTCTGTTTATATTATGCAACATTATAGAATATAATCAAATATACCTAATAGCTAACTGTAGATAAAATATTCAGAAAATTTGAAACAATATAATTAGGTACTTTTATTTTAATTTAATTTTCGTATTGTGAAGTGTGATTTTTTATTTGAAAGCTAATTTCTTTAGTAATTTAATGCGTAGCATAAATTTGCTATTGATCGTATGTTACGCTTTCCACTTCCTGAAAAAAGATTCCCCATAAAACAAGAAATAGTAAACAGTTCACAATAAAAACCTTTATCTAATTTGCAACTCGTAATATAATTATGTACCAATGACCAAGTTATTTTCCACTTTATTCGAAGGTGAAAATATATTACTCTCTCCTGTTAACTTTAGTGAAAATACTATAATAAAATGGTTACGATTTATCAGTCTTCCCTCGTATTTCTTTAAAATTGTAATTACACAAACATATAGATATACAACCGGAGAGCACAGTATGTATATATCTCTATCGAGAGATAATAATTTAATAAAATCATTAGTTAGTTACCTGATCGTTCGCCAGCAATCATATACCTACCTACTTATAAAAACCTCCAAATAAAACAATTTGCGTTATCTCTATCTCCCGAAACGGGGGTGTCATATCTAACGAGAGATAAGATGTCGTCACAGCCACAACAACAAGAGCAGCAGCAACATCTAGCGCGATTATCTTATTAAAATCAATTCTGACATTTTTCGTACCGTTGCCGCTATTAAACTGTTTAGTTTAGTGTTTTAAGTTAGTAGAGGTCAGATTTATATTGTGCCGCAGAGCGTGTGCTGTGTTGGTGTGTTTGTGTGTGGCATGACATGACATCGGCTCAGGGATATATCATACAAAAGGTGAATCGTGTGTTTCGTTCTTCCAGGTACAAAAAAAATGCTGCAGGATTTGACATAGAGGGCTTTTCCTCGCGCGGCAGGGCCGCCGTAGGAATGTTAATAATGCCTTCGGTGATTGAAGAAGTGGAGGACCACTCCACGTTCACCCCGTTGGTGGATTCGGGTGGCATCACCGTAGTACCGCCCAGCCCGTCTACCAAACCGCTGAAGAACATCGGTGACGTTCGGATACTTCTCCAACAAGGTCGGAAGCAGGACGTTAAACAACTCCTGAGGAACAACGGTTGGCCGGTGAACCATCCGATCAGGAGGGAATTGTGGCCGTTGCTGTGCACCCAGCACCAGAACGGCAAATCGAATTTCATGGACGGGTTCTATTGGGAGATGGTCAATCAGGTGTTTGGTACCACGGAATTGCCGGATAAGTCGATCAGTTTGCCGCCGTTCGTGGAACCGTCGCATTGTCAATCGTACTATATGACCCATAAGGGAAGAAGTATTACGGATCGCGTTGTGTCTGTGCTAGGATACGCTTGTCCGGATATAGTTTACAGCCCTACTATCTACCCGATTTGTGCGCTGCTGCTTCACTTCATGACTGGTAAGTTTTTCTGATACTTATTTAAGTGTTTACTTTAAACTCGCCCTAAAATCCATGCGCCCAGTTTTTATGTTCATGTTATGTAACCTTCGCATCCCATTTACCACCTGCGTCAATATTGACATGACATTAACGAACATCCTGTATACTGGGTTGTTATTAACAAGCGATTAGAATAATTATGGTCAGGATGGAAGAAAATATTGATATTGATCTTTAATCCTATGAAGGATGCAAATATAAATTGTTAGAATATTTGACCGGCAATGCTCTACCCCCAGAGCTCTCGTTAACTGATGAATTTTGATATAGGATCATAAATTATTAGGGCTAAGTCACGAGATACAGGGTGTTAAAAATTTTAAATCCAAATTCACAATTTGCCATGAATCAAAAACGCATTTAAATATATTTTTTGGTGACCAATATCCTCTTTAAGAACTAACTTTTGAAAAAATTAACCAATGGCGCGCTATCAGGGTTAGGGCCAACTTTTATTCCCCTTATTTTTTACGTCACTTGAACAATTTTTTTTTAATCTTCTGTTCATTTTTAGTTAAAAAAATAATTACTCTTTATGGAGCTAAAATGAACGGTACATTGCAGAAATTTGTTTCCAAACAAAAGTCTACAAGTACTTAGATAATTTGTAACCACTCCATATTTTTATATTCTAATCTAGCAGGCACGTGTTAAATTTTAAAATAGTTCGTGAATTTAACAAGATCTTGGTAAATCAAATTTGAAAAAAAAAAATTATAAGTAGGTGTTTTTGATTTTTATCAAACTGTTCATTTTGATTTTAATTTCGATAACTAAACCCTTTAAGGGTTCATGTTCATATACCAAAACTCATCAATTAACGAGAGCTTTCTGGGATAGAGCGTTGTCAATCGAATATACTATGGTAGAATCGCAATCGACACGGAGTAATAAATCAAAATTTTATGGGAGTTTTACAGCACAAGCGACTCAAACAAAATCTGTGATTTTAAAGAGCCGGCAGTTAAAAGGTGTGGTGAACTTAAGAATTTTTACCTGTGGAATGTAACAATGGGCTTATTTTAATCCCTTTTAAAACACGGTTGGGTAAATTAGTCCCCTTGCCACTCACCCCTAAAAAAAATTTTGGTTGGCTAAGACCAATTTTTTGTTTTTTGTGTTTTTTCGTGGTAACATAGAATTTGGTAAATTCAATATTTTCACCACTTTTTTGACATACTCCGGTTTTGCTTGCGTTTTTGCAGTCTTTTTTTTGGTGAATTAGTTTCTGGCAGCGTTAATTGGGAGGTCTGTGAACTTGGCACCACAACATTGCAAAAAAGCGCAAAAAAGGGTCAAAAATGTGTGAGAGGTTTGCCCATCGTTTGCCCATTATTGCCCATGAAATAACTTTTTTTGTCACCCTCTGTTTTCACAATATATCGAAAATAATTTTCGCGGGCCAACTTCCAGAAAAAAGTTAAAATTTTCATAATTTAATTTCACGGCATAATAGCATTTCGTTTGCCTACGTTTGCCCATAAATTAGTTAAAAAAAAAAAAAATTAAAGAAAATAAAAAAACAAAAAAAAATATTCACAAAAATGCAATATAACTGCATTAGATAATCAATCGTTAGCCCATGTTTGTTATACAAATTTCCATAACAATCTTCAAAAAACATTTAATTAAAAAAAGGATTTGATGACAATTCCACTATCCGAGATTTATACGAGTTTATTTGTTATAAAAAAATGAGCAAACATCAAAATAATGCCAAAATATTTGTGAGTTACTAAAAAATGTTTTATGAGGATTGCCCATTTTTTTTTTAATCCTCGTCCAATAGGGGGGCTTAAACTCCGATAATATTGCATTTATATATGTTTATTACTGATATAAAAATGGGCAAACATCAAAATAATTTCAAAAAAGTGTAAGTTGCTAAAAAATGTATTCTGAGGATTGCCCATTTTTAAAAAAAAACTCCTCGTCCAATAAGGGGGCTTAATTTCCGATAGTAGTGCATTTCTGTGTTTTCAGTTGATATAATAAAATACGCAAACATCGAAATGATTCCAAAATAATTGAAAGTTGCTAAGAAATGTATTCTGAGGATTGCCCATTTTTTTAAAAAAATCATCGTCCAATAGGGGGGGCTTAATCTCCGATAATAGTGCATTTTTGTGTTTTATTTAATATAAAAAAATAGACAAACATAAAAATGATTCCAAAATAATAAAAAGTTTCTAAGGACTGTATTCTGAGGATTGCCCATTTTTTTAAAAAAATCCTCGTCCAATAGGGAGGCTTAATCTCCGATAATAGTGCATTTCTGTGTTTTATTTGATATAAAAAATGGGCAAACATCGAAATGATTAAAAAATAAGTGTAAGTTGCTAAGAAATGTATTCTGAGGATTGCCCATTTTTTTATGCATTTCTGTGTTTTTATTTGATATAAAAAAATGTGCAAACATCGAAATGATTCAAAAATAAGGGTAAGTTGCTAAGAAATATATTCTGAGGATTGCCCATTTTAAAAAAAAAATCATCCTCCAATAGGGGGGCTTAATCTCCGATAATAGTGCATTTTTGTGTTTTATTTAATATAAAAAAATGGGCAAACCTAAAAATGATTCCAAAATAATAAAAAGTTGCTAAGAAATGTATTCTGAGGATTGCCAATTTAAAAAAAAAAACCTCGTCCAATAGGGAGGCTTAATCTCCGATAATAGTGCATTTCTGTGTTTTATTTGATATAAAAAAAGGACAAACATCGAAATAATTAAAAAATAAGTGTAAGTTGCTAAGAAATGTATTCTGAGGATTGCCCATTTTTTTAGTGCATTTCTGTGTTTTTATTTGGTATAAAAAATTGGGCAAACATCGAAATGATTCAAAAATAAGTGTAAGTTGCTAAGAAATGTATTCTGAGGGGGGCTTAATCTCCGGTAATA
>OV651819.1:64961178-64982167 GCA_927349885.1 Psylliodes chrysocephalus | reverse complement strand
TAATAATAATAAAACGTCTTTATTTGTACTATAATAAATAAATACATGAGTACATTTGCGGGGCGAGATTTAGCCTGAGGCTATTCTTCCACCTAACCCCTTCATTAAATATATGATAAAGAGTTTTTATAAAATACATTAAAGAGATAAAATAGATACTTAAATTACATAAAGATATATGAAATACAATAAAATTCAATAAAATACAATAAAATACAATAAAATACAATAAAAACAATAAAATACAATAAAATAAATAAAAAGAAAACATTAGCAAAACTATTATAAAAGAAAATTTTTACAATTTTAAAACTTTTAAAACTTTTACTGGCCTTGTTGGTGGAGTAGGTCATTCTTTACCTTGCGCTTAAATGTACCAGACTGTAAACTTTTTATATTAATGCTCAATGAATTAAAGTGTTTGACGGCATTGTATATGAAACTCCTTTGAAAAAGGGAAGTAGTATGTCTAGGCATAGATAATGTCATTTGCCTTCTAATATTTAGATTGTGTAGCTGTGTTCGATAGATCAACTTGTTGTTAAGGTATTCAGGACCAGATGAGTTTATTAGATTATGGACAAAAGCAAGTAAATAATAGATATATAAATTTTTTATATTTAACCATTCCAGTTCCATGAACGACTCTGAAATATGATCATATTTACGAAGACCATAAATGAACCTGCAGCAAGTATTTTGAACTTTTTGAATGCGATTTGCTGTGACAACGTCAAGACAAGGGTAATAGACAATAGCACAATAACTGAGTTTACTTATAATAAACGTTTCACATAGATATTTCTTCATTTTCCTGTTAAGTATAAACTTATTCGCATAAAGAAGTTTTAAACGATGGTAGCATTGGCTAATTAAAACATTTACATGTTCTACAAATTTTAAGTTTTCGTCCATAATCAAGCCAAGATTTTTTCCACAGTTTACAATGGGTATGAGTTCATTATTAATGGTAAGACTCAAGTTGTTTTTTATATTTTGTCTGTAACTATGTGGGCTAAACATTAATAATTTAGACTTAGATGGATTAATACGAAGATTATGTTTTAAGCAATACTCATTTATGTTGGAAAGATCTCGATTCATTCTGGTCTTAGCTCTAACTACATCTTGTGGCTTGAAGCGGTGTACAATTTGGGTATCATCAGCAAAAAACTGCAAACTGCTCGACTCCACATTTAGTTCTAAGTCTGAAGTGTAAATTAAAAATAGCAAGGGTCCCAAAACCGATCCTTGGGGAACACCTGATTCGATTTCTCTAAGAGTTGAGGACTGTTGATTGATTACAACTTTTTGAAAGCGATTTTTTAAATACGTTTTAATGAATAAGAGAGGTTTGTCAGTAAAACCATAATAGCTGCATTTAGAAATTAAGAGTAGATGATTTATTGTGTCGAAAGCTTTGGTAAAGTCGAGCAGAGCAAGTGCTGTTGCTTCTTTACTATCTAGGGCTGTAATAATGGTATCTGTTAGATGGCAAAGAGCTGTGGTGGTACTATGTTTTTTGCGAAAACCTGATTGGTGAACCGGCAATAAATTGTTGACACTAACATATTTATAAACCTGATCGTACACAATTTTCTCAAGAACTTTGGATAAAATGGGAAGTAGGCTTATTGGTCTTAATTCAGTATGAGAAATAGGGTTCGCAATTTTTGGAAGAGGTATTACTACTGCTCTTTTCCATTGATCTGGAAAGTAGCCAGTTTCTAGGCAGCAATTTATAATATGTGTCAAATACAACGAGATTGCCGGTAAACAAAGTTTAATCATTTGAAGAGTAATTCCGTCAGAACCACTCGAATTTGACGCAATACTATTTATTACCCTAATTATAGTACCTTCATCAACAAGTGTAAACTCAAATTTTAAGGAATTATTAACGCGATTAGTTCGGTAGTGTAATATTTTTTCAGCACATGCTTCATTACTATTTTGAAAAATAGAAATAAAAGTATCATTTATTTTGTAAGGATCCGCTAAGTTAGAGGGGATATATTTATCTTTATTACTCTGTATACCCATATCCTTTAATGTTTTGAAAAATTTAGATTTATTTTGTTTACTAATATTTCGAAGATAGGCTGATTTTTCGCTTCTAACGGCATTTAGAGCAAAGTTCCGCATCCTTTTATATTCTTTCCAAGATTCGGAAGATTTGTTGCGTTTAAATTCTAATAAGGCCTTGTCCCGTTCTTTAAGGAATATAGTGATTCTGAGACTTTTCTGATCTTTGAGAGTAGGTAAGCATATCTATTTTATATCTAAATGTTATAATTATTAGTAAAAAAGGAGTAGGGTCTGGCGACGCGGCGTTGACATCACACAATTAAGGGTGTGAACTTGGTACCACAACATTGCAAAAAAGGAACAAAAATGTGTAAGACATTTGCCCATTATTGCCCATGAAATAACTGTTTTTGCCCACCCTCTGCTTTCACATTATATCGAATATAATTTTCGCGGGCCAACTTCCAGACAAAAGTTAAAATTTTCATAATTTAATTTCACGGCATAATAGCATTTCGTTTGCCCACGTTTGCCCATAAATTAATTAAAAAAAAAAAAAAAAAAATCGAGGAAATAAAAAAAATATTCACAAAAATGCAAATATGATAACTGCATTAGATAATCATTCGTTGGCCCATATTTGCCCATTTTTTTGTTTCACAAATTTCCATAACGGTCTTCAAAAAATTTTTATTTAAAAATGGGATTTGATGACAATTTAAACTATCCGAGATTTATACGAGTTTATTTGTTATAAAAAAAATGGGCAAACATCGAAATGATTCCAAAATAATTGTAAGTTGCTAAGAAATGTATTCTGAGGATTGCCCATTTTTAAAAAATCCTCGTCCAATAGGGGGACATAAACTCCGATAATAGTGCATTTATGTGTGTTTATCTGATATGAAAAAATGGGCAAACATCGAAATGATAAGTGCGTGAAGTTGGCCCTGCCATGTTATGATAATTACACCAAAGTTGTACCAATATTTTGCAACTAATTTGCAACTTTAGGCAACCGGTATAAAAAAATTTGCAACCTTACATTTTAGTTCTAATCGCTAAAACAAAATTGGTGGGGCCAAATTCACGCAGCCCCACCACATCGTCGTATTGACCTCGAACCTTTTTCATAATTTAGCAACTAATTGGCAACTCTAGGCAACCTTCGTGAAAAAATTTGCAACCTCGTGGTTACGCCGGAAACGACTCCTTAAGTTGATGGGGCCAAATTCACGCAGCCCCACCACATCGTCGTATTGACCTCGAACCTTTTTCATAATTTAGCAACTAATTTGCAACTTTAGGCAACCTTCGTGAAAACATTTAAAACCTCGTGGTTGGAAGGGGGGCCAAATTCACGCGGCCCCACCACATCGTCGTATAGACCTCGAATTTTTTGGGGCCAACATTTTTGCATCTGACACGCCAATCATAATTAAACAAAACAAAACATATTATGGAGAGCATTTCTGTAAAATTTAAAACAATTTTAATTAAACAAGACGTTGGGACTTAACAAATTGAATTCCATAATACAAATTTTCAAAGTATTAAATTATAATTTATAACGATAAAAATATTATTTTTATTAATATTACCTAGTTTCTGTGAGAATAATAATCATTTCCAAATTCATTATATCCTTTTTTATACCGGTTGCCTAAAGTTGCAAATTAGTTGCAAAATATTGGTACAACTTTGGTGTAATTATCATAACATGGTAGGGCCAACTTCACGCACGTCGAAATGATTCCAAAATAATTAAAAGTTGCTAAGCAATGTATTTTGAGAAATGCCTATTTTAAAAAAAATCCTCGTCCAATGAGCGTTTTCAGACCTAACGACACGATACCGACACGACACCGGCAATGATATCGCAGCGTGCAAAAATATATTAATGTAATGTAACGCTTTCACACTTACCATCATATCGGCATCATGTCGTTGCAGGTGCCGACATATCGGTGGGTAGCAGCCTTCCCTATCGTGTCGTCGTGCTGACAGTGTTTTTTTAACACTACAAGTGACAGGATATTATTATTTTATAATTAAACACAACAAACAAATAACATATTATTATGGCGAGTAACTTTAAATACGATGTATAGAAGGTGCCCTCCAGATACCTAGTTTTGATAATAGGATGCACCCAAATCCGTCTTCGGTTTCTCTTTGTTTTTCGCCTTAAGTACAATAAATATAGCAAATATAAATTGTTACCTGCTGGCATTATTATTTTTCTTTATAGAATATCATTATTTACGCATGTTTATTCTTTTTATCAACCACCATAAAAAAAATCCGGCGATATCTCGGGACTGTATTGTCGAATAAATTTTTTGATGTGAAAGATCAATAGCCGATATCGTGTCGGTGTTGCTGTCGTGCCGGTGTCGTGTCGGTATCGTGTCGTTAGGTCTGAAAACGCTCAATAGGTTTGCTAATGTTTTTATATCAAGTAATAACAGAGAAATGCACTATTACCGGAGATTAAGCCCCCCTCAGAATACATTTCTTAGCAACTTACACTTATTTTTGAATCATTTCGATGTTTGCCCAATTTTTTATATCAAATAAAAACACAGAAATGCACTAAAAAAATGGGCAATCCTCAGAATACATTTCTTAGCAACTTACACTTATTTTTTAATTATTTCGATGTTTGTCCATTTTTTATATCAAATAAAACACAGAAATGCACTATTATCGGAGATTAAGCCCCTATTGGACGAGGATTTTTTTTTAAATGGGCAATCCTCAGAATACATTCCTTGGCAATTTTTTATTATTTTGGAATCATTTTTATGTTTGTCCATTTTTTTATATTAAATAAAACACAAAAATGCACTATTATCGGAGATTAAGCCCCCCCTATTAAACGATGATTTTTTTAAAAAAATGGGCAATCCTCAGAATACATTTCTTAGCCACTTTCAATTATTTTGGAATCATTTCGATGTTTGCGTATTTTATTATATCAACTGAAAACACAGAAATGCACTACTATCGGAAATTAAGCCCCCTTATTGGACGAGGAGTTTTTTTAAAAAATGGGCAATCCTCAGAATACATTTTTTAGCAACTTACACTTTTTTGAAATTATTTTGATGTTTGCCCATTTTTATATCAGTAATAAACATATATAAATGCACTATTATCGGAGTTTAAGCCCCCCTATTGGACGAGGATTAAAAAAAAATGGGCATTCCTCATAAAACATTTTTTAGTAACTCACAAATATTTTGGCATTATTTTGATGTTTGCTCATTTTTTTATAACAAATAAACTCGTATAAATCTCGGATACTTAGTGGAATTGTCATCAAATCCTTTTTTTAATTAAATGTTTTTTGAAGATTGTTATGGAAATTTGTATAACAAACATAGGCTAACGAATGATTATCTAATGCAGTTATATTGCATTTTTGTGAATATTTTTTTTTTGTTTTTTTTATTTTCTTTAATTTTTTTTTTAAACTAATTTATGGGCAAACGTAGGCAAACGAAATGCTATTATGCCGTGAAATTAAATTATGAAAATTTTAACTTTTGTCTGGAAGTTGGCCCGCGAAAATTATTTTCGATATATTGTGAAAACAGAGGGTGGCAAAAAAGTTATTTCATGGGCAATAATGGGCAAACGATGGCAAACCTCTCACACATTTTTGACCCTGTTTTGCAATGTTGTGGTGCCAAGTTTACAGACCTCCCAATTAACGCTTCCAGAAACTAATTCACAAAAAAAAGACTGCAAAAACGCAAGCAAAACCGGAGTATGTCAAAAAAGTGGTGAAAATATTGAATTTACCAAATTCTATGTTACCACGAAAAAACACAAAAAACAAAAAATTGGTCTCAGCCAACCAAAATTTTTTTTAGGGGTGAGTGGCAAGGGGACCGTGTTTTAAAAGGGATTAAAATAAGCCCATTGTTACATTCCACAGGTAAAAATTCTTAAGTTCACCACACCTTTTAACTGCCGGCTCTTTAAAATCACAGATTTTGTTTGAGTCGCTTGTGCTGTAAAACTCCCATAAAATTTTGATTTATTACTCCGTGTCGATTGCGATTCTACCATAGTATATTCGATCGGCAACGCTCTACCCCAGAAAGCTCTCGTTAATTGATGAGTTTTGGTATATGAACATGAACCCTTAAAGGGTTTAGTTATCGAAATTAAAATCAAAATGAACAGTTTGATAAAAATCAAAAACACCTATAATTTTTTTTTCAAATTTGATTTACCAAGATCTTGTTAAATTCACGAACTATTTTAAAATTTAACACGTGCCTGCTAGATTAGAACATAAAAATATGGAGTGGTTACAAATTATCTAAGTACTTGTAGACTTTTGTTTAGAAACAAATTTCTGCAATGTACCGTTCATTTTAGCTCCATAAAGAGTAATTATTTTTTTAACTAAAAATGAACAGAAGATTAAAAAAAAATTGTTCAAGTGACGTAAAAAATAAGGGGAATAAAAGTTGGCCCTAACCCTGATAGCGCGCCATTGGTTAATTTTTTCAAAAGTTAGTTCTTAAAGAGGATATTGGTCACCAAAAAATATATTTAAATGCGTTTTTGATTCATGGCAAATTGTGAATTTGGATTTAAAATTTTTAACACCCTGTATCTCTTGACTTAGCCCTAATAATTTATGATCCTATATCAAAATTCATCAGTTAACGAGAGCTCTGGGGGTAGAGCATTGCCGGTCAAATATACTAACAATTTATATTTGCATCCTTTATAGGATTAAAGATCAATATCAATATTTTCTTCCATCCTGACCATAATTATTCTAATCGCTTGTTAATAACAACCCAGTATACAGGATGTTCGTTAATGTCATGTCAATATTGACGCAGGTGGTAAATGGGATGCGAAGGTTACATAACATGAACATAAAAACTGGGCGCATGGATTTTAGGGCGAGTTTAAAGTAAACACTTAAATAAGTATCAGAAAAACTTACCAGTCATGAAGTGAAGCAGCAGCGCACAAATCGGGTAGATAGTAGGGCTGTAAACTATATCCGGACAAGCGTATCCTAGCACAGACACAACGCGATCCGTAATACTTCTTCCCTTATGGGTCATATAGTACGATTGACAATGCGACGGTTCCACGAACGGCGGCAAACTGATCGACTTATCCGGCAATTCCGTGGTACCAAACACCTGATTGACCATCTCCCAATAGAATCCGTCCATGAAATTCGATTTGCCGTTCTGGTGCTGGGTGCACAGCAACGGCCACAATTCCCTCCTGATCGGATGGTTCACCGGCCAACCGTTGTTCCTCAGGAGTTGTTTAACGTCCTGCTTCCGACCTTGTTGGAGAAGTATCCGAACGTCACCGATGTTCTTCAGCGGTTTGGTAGACGGGCTGGGCGGTACTACGGTGATGCCACCCGAATCCACCAACGGGGTGAACGTGGAGTGGTCCTCCACTTCTTCAATCACCGAAGGCATTATTAACATTCCTACGGCGGCCCTGCCGCGCGAGGAAAAGCCCTCTATGTCAAATCCTGCAGCATTTTTTTTGTACCTGGAAGAACGAAACACACGATTCACCTTTTGTATGATATATCCCTGAGCCGATGTCATGTCATGCCACACACAAACACACCAACACAGCACACGCTCTGCGGCACAATATAAATCTGACCTCTACTAACTTAAAACACTAAACTAAACAGTTTAATAGCGGCAACGGTACGAAAAATGTCAGAATTGATTTTAATAAGATAATCGCGCTAGATGTTGCTGCTGCTCTTGTTGTTGTGGCTGTGACGACATCTTATCTCTCGTTAGATATGACACCCCCGTTTCGGGAGATAGAGATAACGCAAATTGTTTTATTTGGAGGTTTTTATAAGTAGGTAGGTAGGTATATGATTGCTGGCGAACGATCAGGTAACTAACTAATGATTTTATTAAATTATTATCTCTCGATAGAGATATATACATACTGTGCTCTCCGGTTGTATATCTATATGTTTGTGTAATTACAATTTTAAAGAAATACGAGGGAAGACTGATAAATCGTAACCATTTTATTATAGTATTTTCACTAAAGTTAACAGGAGAGAGTAATATATTTTCACCTTCAAATAAAGTGGAAAATAACTTGGTCATTGGTACATAATTATATTACGAGTTGCAAATTAGATAAAGGTTTTTATTGTGAACTGTTTACTATTTCTTGTTTTATGGGGAATCTTTTTTCAGGAAGTGGAAAGCGTAACATACGATCAATAGCAAATTTATGCTACGCATTAAATTACTAAAGAAATTAGCTTTCAAATAAAAAATCACACTTCACAATACGAAAATTAAATTAAAATAAAAGTACCTAATTATATTGTTTCAAATTTTCTGAATATTTTATCTACAGTTAGCTATTAGGTATATTTGATTATATTCTATAATGTTGCATAATATAAACAGAGCTGAAAAAAATGATATAAACTAGTTGAAAATAGAATAAAAGGAAATACTTGCCATCGTTTTATCATTAATTTTACAGCTTTCCACTCAACACAGTCTACACACCGCTCTAAATAGTCTACACACTGCTCTAAACATATTTTAGTAAATGTTTATTTTAAAACGGGGATGAATTGGTCGAGCTATTGCCTTGCATTTTCTAGACAATGCCTTCCTTTTCCGAAACAATGTCGTCCATTTCCGAAACAATGCCGTGCATTTTCCAAACAATGCCCGTATTGCCGAAACAATGTCGGCATTGCCGAAACATTTCCGGTATTGCCGAAACAATTCCAACATTGCCTAACGTATTACCTAACATTTCCGAAAAATTTGTACACCTATTGCCGAAGTGGAAAGCCCCTCGAATTTAATCAAATATTTTAAAAATAAAAAAACACCTTATGAATTATTTTCTTTTTAAGATTAAAATAGGGTCATGGCACTACTTACGGCTACTAGCCTAAGTACTTATAGTTGCTTTGGGAAGGCGAGACCGAGCAGACAACAAGCGACAGGCAGTAAATACAACCGTGTTAAAAGTTATGTCGCCTCTCTTGCATCGGTAGCGCTGTCCCAAATATTTATCATTTAATTACATGTGTTCAGGCGTGAAAAGACTGTTTTTGGTCGCCTTACTCTGTCGCTTTACGCCTTACTCGATCTCGCGTTCCTAAATGGTACCTTTAAGGACTAAAAATAAGCGGTTATTAACAATGTAAATAAAAGTGGTGGTTAGAGGAGTTAAATGAGTATGTGGCAAGTGGCAATATAATTGAGTAGATTTGCAATTAATAAACCAAGGCCACTATAAATCAGTAAAATATATAGGTACCTCAGTAGTTAGCATGTGCAAGTCATGCCATTACTTGTTGTTTTGGCCTAGAATTTATCTGTAAACATATGGACAAAAATCAGATTTATTAAAGATATTTTTAAATATTTGTAATTCCAGAGGTAAGTAAGTAGATGTTAAAACCCAGTGTATTTTGTTTTCAGCATCATTTTTTAACTGAAAATAAATATCAAGGTGGCTATTAGTAATGACTAAAAATTAAGAATTCGTGAGTTATGGCCACCACAGTTATTTTGTGGGTGCTGAAACTGAGGCTGAAACAGCATCTGAGTTGTATAAAGTATAGTCTGTATAAAATCTGTCTATCAATTACAAATGTCATTTCCCATACTCAAAATTCTCCTGACCAAGATGACAATACAAATATGCAGGACGAGTCTGAAGCATTTACATCATGATTCAGAAATTGTTACTACACTTTCCTTGAATTGAAGGTCTTTTCGAGGTCCTGTACCTTCCACGGCATCAACCCCCATGGCAAAAACCACTTGTTCTTTAAAAATGCACCTAACTTAAAAATTAGTGTCCATAAGTAAAGAACTAGTGGGGGACTGATGGCCAAAAGTAAATAAGGTCTTTCACTTTTATAAAAAAAATGTAAAAAAGAATCACAGTTAAAAATTACATAAGTACTTCAACTTATTGAATAGTATTTTTATTTATTTTTTTGTAACAATATTATGGAAAAACCGAGGGAATAACAGAACCATTTTTGTCTTAAGATGGCCGTACTTTAATAGTACCATAATCCTACTGACCTACAAATTTATCAGTCCTCCTTGATACATTTTAAAAAGTATGACGTTTATTCTTTTTTACACATTAAAAGAATTTAAATATCTAAGTACCTACCTACTTATTTTATCTACCAAAATTATAATGGAAAAGTTACCTAAATAACTGAAAATATGATAAAGGGTTAAGTATAATACAGCCAAAGACCAATCATATTTTAAATTTGTGATTAGACCTCCCTATATGACCTTAAAATTTGATATACCTAGTTTTTTGTCCATTTAAAAAATTTTAGAAAATGGTTAAAAAAATCTAAATTTAAATTTTTACCTACCTACTTATACATATTTTTTCTTTAGCCAAACACAAAAAAGGTAAGTAGGTAAGTAGAAAGAAAAATATGTACCTATACCTCTATTTGGTAAAAGTTTTTAAGTACTTTTTTGATAAGTAGGGACCTATTCCCTACTCACTATATCACATTGGAAAAAACCATGAAAAACACTTTGAAAACCTGGCAATCATTCAATAAAAAATTTGTTGTTCTATAAAGAAAATCAAATAAATACTTGGTCAAATATATTTTTTAAGAGATACAAAACCTGATTAAATTTACCTTCATTAAGGTAGGTCATCACTGTATGATAAGTATTTAAAAATATACTTTAGCCAGTGGATAATATCATAATTTAATCCATGGATTAAGGTAACCACTTTTTTATAATGAAAAGGAGGATAAAAAAAAAATTAAGAAAAAAGTACAAAGGAAATAAATGAAACATTTTCTTAATTCCAACAAAAATAAACTAAATATACTTAAATCAATTTAATTATTTAATTTAAGGAGTATTTTTCCAATGAATTAATATTTTTTGGCAATATATAATTTTCTAACAATAAGTAGAGGTATATTGGAAATTTTGGAGCAAGAAATGTCCTTTATATTGAATTTTACAGTAAGTGCTGAAGGTAGAGTATCGACATACATATAGATTAACAGATTACTTTTAAAATATCAAAAAGGAGGACAGGTAGGAGAACTCTTTTCGAGGAAGGACATGGCCTACAAAAGAAGGACTGTCTTCCCTAAAGGAGAAAAATTGATCACCTTTAAATTATCTAAGTTAACTAATAATACTGAATGGAATTGATTATTGGATGTAAGTGCGAACAAGATTTTTTGAAATATATTTACTTAAGTAAGGACAGCTAAAAAAAAAAAGGGTAAAGATTACTCATGTGCATTTTCGTTCTTTTCAAGTACCTAACTAAGTATCCAGTTTTAAATAATTACTACAGAATTATCATTAGGTATTGGGTACTTATATGGATTTTCTTGAAAAAAAAAAAAGGATTAATAAAACATAAGTAGGATACCTAATCAAGAAAACATAGGTAAATATTATAGAATTTCTATTATTGATATAAATGATAAATGATAAATATTTTAACCAAATAATAGGGGAGAAATAAACCATACATAGTAAACACACAGAATAACACTTTTAGTACTCGTAAAATTGTTTTGCATCAGTTGTAAAAATAAATCTAGATAGTTATTATATTTTTAAACTTCTATATTAAGAATAATAAAGCTTTAAATCTTTGGCACACAAAAGTTATCATAATTTATTAAATAAGTAGTAACCTTTGTATTTTAAAATTAACCACATTTTGTACAACATACAGATCATATGAGGATTTGCATCATATCAATAATCTTCTTATCTTCTTTTAATCTTTTTTCAGGTAGGTATTGCAATATTATCAAGATCTGTAGAGCTCCATATAGGTGCAACAGGCATAATCTTTATGTTCTTAATTAGGTATTACCTAGAGAACTAAGTAAGTAATTTACAGACATTTGCAATTAACTAGAAATGCTCAATTTTGTCATATTTAAAAGAGACAAAAATATTTGTGCCTGTTATTTCTGCTAAAAAGAGGGAAGGTAAATTCTGCACTATATAAGGTAGGTATAATTTTCAAACAAAAAGTGACCAAAGACAGTTCCTATTAACTTTATTTTCATTCACATATTTGCTAGTATGTCTGTAGATTACTTAATCATATTACCCTTTGGGAGTTTCTAACCTCAACAATATTTTATTTTTTTATGAATGATTGTCAGGGTAAGATGAATTTCATGGTTTTTAATAAGCTCGTAGTAATAATATTAGGTATATTTCAATTAAGGGATGTGCGTGTTTACTTACACGGCTCCAAAGATTTAAGAATGGTAACCTAAAAAATGCACTTTCCACACAAACATTGAATATTTTCAAAGCACAACTAATCGATCCCCGAACCGTACAGCATATAGTTGAACGCCCTTTTCGATTTTTTTGGACGAAAGCTCACGCACTCGCCAGGTTGTTTTTCGACAACTGTTCGCAAACTTCATGCAAAACGAACGACCAGTAGTACGGGTTAACACAATAAATATAAACCGCAAGTCAATTAAAGTAAGCAATAAAAATAGCTCAATCTGTTTACGAAAAGTCCACTTAACTCACTTGCATGTATGCGAAATATCGTCAGTAATTCTTACCGACTCAATTTTGATACATTTAAAAGTAAGAGTGTGCCATTAAAAATTCATATTTTTATTTACTTGAGGTAGTAATAAAGCCACTCCCTATGTAAAATCTGCTTTTAATGGTACACACTGTATACACAAATTTGACAACCTCAAAAGCACGTGACATCTGACAGTCACGCGGTTTTTTTGGAGCGATCTACCGTTTATTTATCTACAGCTACTATCTGACCAGCATATTATTTACATAATTACTTCAATAAGTGGACAATGTAAGCATAACATTAATTTATATGTGCTGACAGTTCAAAATAGTAACAAAAAGTAAAATAAATATAACTAAAGGTAGGCAACTTAATATACACAAGGAACATATGATACGCGAACACTGACGCCCTCTTCTGGAAGTTAAGTCAACTTTTACCTTGGATCACTGTGAACGGATATCCTAATATATTCGTTTGGGTTCACTATGGTAGGATCACGGGGGTTTATATCATATTCAAAATATGCCAACTTGTTTACTGCGCAGACCACCCGGCGCTTGGGTGCTCTGAAGTCCGTTTTACAATAACAAAATTGTATTAAAATGTAAAGCACACTGAATAATCTAATAAGATCTCGCTCAGTAACACACAAAAAGTATTATTTTAATAATTTTAATTTATATATTACAACAAATTAAAAAAACATGCATTCACTTAGTTATTTGTACAATGTGAATCTAGCTTTCTGTCCGCTGCATGCCTGCTGGCCACCCCGCGTGCCCGCTAACACGGTGCCGCGCGCGCGCTGTCAACAAAATAAACAATATGGTTATGGTTGCCGACGAAAACATGTGAGTGAGAGTAATTTTATTTATTTTAGTTTTTAGTTTTAGATATAAGTTAATTAGGATAATTTAAAAATAAAATAAAGGTATTTTGATGCTCTAACATGTCTTTACCAGGGAAAATTCATTATAAATGCATAGTCTCCAATTGTAATAGTAAATATTATAGGTCCATTTCAAACGTAAATTTTAAGAATAAACATTTTTTTAATTTTCCTTCCGATATTGATCAAAGAAAGAAATGGTGCCAGATTTTAAACATTCCACTTACAACCAATCATAAATTATGTGAAGATCATTTTGAAACAAAATCGTTTACAAACACAAATCGTTCAAGACTGCTAAAATTTGCTTTACCTTTAGCCCCCTTAAAACCAGATACACCAAAGATAGTAGTACTTAGTAATATTATTGTCACTCCTCCAAACAGATTACCTGTGAAGAGAAAGTATAGTATAGATCAAAATTTCAATGATAGTCATTCATCAAATGAATTTGAATTATTACCTAAGAAACAACGCTTAGGTAGTGGATTTTTAAATAAAATTAATGAAACTCGAGTTAATAGTTTATCTCCTAGAAAGAAAAAACTATATTTTTTTAATAGAATACAGAAAAGTCAAATTTGCAAATTAAAGAAGGCCCTAATTAATTCAAAACGTAATGTTAAAAATGCAGTCAAAATTTCAGAGTCAAAGATTTTTCAACAATTTAATTCGAAGCTCGATCCAGCAGGCATGAGATTTTTAAACAGTGCTACATCTAATTCAAAAAAGATGAAACCTTCTTGGTCAACATCAGATAAAGTCTTGTCATTAGCTTTATATAAGAAGGGCCCACGAGCTTATAATTTTTTAAAGCGTTTTATCTCTCTACCTAGTAAATCCACTTTACAGTCACTTTTGAGATCAGTTCCATTTGAAACGGGCATTAATCAATCAATTTTTATCAGGCTTAAAGAAAGGGTTGCTAAAATGAAGCAAATTGATAGAAACTGTGTCTTATTATTTGATGAAATAGCTCTTACAGAACAACTGACTTTGGATATAGCTAGTGATAAAGTTGTAGGGTTCGTAGACCTTGGTAACAATTTAGGAAGAAAATTACAAACAGCTGACCATGCATTGGCATTTGTAATAAATGGCTTACGAAAGGCTTGGAAGCAGCCAGTGGCTTATTATTTCACTAAAGATCAGGTTAAAACTAACGATTTGAAAATCATTATTGTAGAAGTAATTTTAGAGTTACAAAAAGTAGGATTAAATGTAATGGCAACTGTTTGCGATCTGGGGAATACGAATCGTACTGCACTGAAACAATTACGAGCAGAAAATAATATTAAAAAACCTGGTCCTTATTTTTTTGTCAATGGAAAAAGGATAATTACCTTGTACGATCCTCCCCATCTTTTGAAATGTACCAGAAATACCTTGTTTAATTATGATATTTATTTTGATAATAATTCTAAATGTGCTAAATTTAATTATATTAAGCAAGCTTTTTATCTTGATAAAACTAAAAAATTTCAAGCATTACATAAAGTTAGAGAATCATTTTTGGATATTAATAGAAATAGTAAGTTAAAAATGAAAGTTTCAGCTGCAGCAAAAGTAATGAGCCACACCATGGCTGCTGCCATCGAAAGTCTAATAGTACCTAATAAATTACCATCTGAAGCTATCTATACTGCTGAATTTATTGAGGACATTGATAAGCTCTTTGACAGCCTTAATGGTAATAACCCAGGTGTCGTTGGTGGTAAATCTCTTAGGCAGTGTGCTTCAAGAAGATCTAAACATCTAGAATTTTGGAATTCTATATTGCCAAAAATAGAATCTTGGCAGTTTCTACCAAAAAATGGTAAACCTATGAAGAAGGTAATGCCTTTTAAGGCCGGTTGGTTAATTACTATTAGGGGTGTCAAACTACTTATGAATGAATGTTGGAAAAAGGGATTCAAATTCATTAGAACGCGTGCTTTAAACCAAGATCCGGTTGAAAATATGTTTGGCGCAATTCGGCAGTATGGTGCTGCCAATACTTCTCCAAATTGTTACCAATTTATAACAGCTTTTAAAACATCCATTTTAAATAGTTTAATTTCAGGAAGAAATTACAATTCCAATTGTGAAGCTGATGAAACCAGCATATTAGATAATTTAAATTCATTTTTAGGCATTTCTACAGAACCGAAAGAATTAATTTGTAATATCAGTAATGAGTTAGACAATATAGATTTAAACTTTTTTGAAACAAAATTATTAAATGATGCAGAATTTGAGAGTCAGGCCACTAGTTATGTTGCAGGGTTTGTTGTTAAAAAACTTAATAGTTTTGACTGCAAAGAGTGTAAAGCTAATTTACAAACAGACATGTTAGAAGACCATCATACTTGATAAAAGACGTTTGATTTATGTACAAAGAAATGTTATTGAATTTCTTTCAAAAATTCATGAAATTGTTTATACAATTTTACCACTTTTGGGTCATATTGACAATATAATTCAGAAAATTGCACTTTTTTTGCCAGACCATGTTGATTTTGAATGGTTTACATGTAAAGAACATAAAACAGACGTCTTTTCTCATTTAGTCAAAACTTGTCTACCATTAATAATAAGAAAGTATTATAATGATAGTATGAGGGCTGTGGCAATGTCTAAAAGACAAAAAAAACAAACAAAATGATTTGAAGTTGCTGCCTTTAATTTTTTTCTGTTTCAGATTATGTGGATGGTTTTTTGTGTTAATTCCCAAGATTCAAGAATTTTTTTTTATTTTTTTTTTATTTATATAGTCTATTAGGCATTAGTTTTCATATCAAGTAAATTATTTGTTGTGCAATTTCGGATATTCATTTTTTTAACCAAAGATAGTTAATGTACCTAAATAGTAATGTTTGTGATATTAGAGTAACTTTCTTAAAGATAATATATATATAATATATAAATATATTTGAAGATAATTTATAATAAGAATTTGTTTTTAAGTCATTAGTTAAACTTTAGAGAATAACATTTTTGTGATATTAGGATTATTTTTTATAGAAACTAGTAAATAATTGTAAAAATAGATTGTACTTTGTCTAATATATATATTCATATAATGATGGTGGGTGGGGTTTTCCGGGTTTTCCTCACCTGTAAGTTAAATGGCACCATCATCTGTAAGTCGTCCCGGAGCGCCATTGCAAATAATAATAATAGGCTTTCTTGCCTCGCACAAGCTCTGCTTGGGGTTTCACTCGTATGGGGGTGAAGTGTAGGAAATTCTGTTATTATTTTTGTATTGTCATTTGATATATTTTTTTATTTATTTTTTCTTGGGATTTTTAGTTAATATAATTATATAAAACTTTGTATGGTATTTATTTTACCCCTCATAGTTATTTGTCATAGAATTTTACATTTTTATTGGCGTTTCATAATTCTTACAAACAGCTAATAAAAAAGCAAAATTTTAAATATAATTAAGAGGAGAAAAATTTACTTTAGCAATTATCTTTTTCTAACCAATACGAAATAGAGCTATGGACATTTCTAGTTTATTTTTAATTTTTAGTGAATGAATAATAATATGTACATTCAGGTAAAAGTGAAATATTTGTTTCTCTGGAGCTACTATTCCGAAATCTGATTTATTTTCTCAAAAATTGAGAAAGTCTTTATGAAACAAAATTTTGCGATTTTTGCCATCAAAATTGATGAAATTTTAAAAAAGTGGCTACAGAGGAACGAACGTCTACCTTCACTTACATGTTTTTCTTTCACTAAAAATGAAAAAAATTAACTGAAATTTTGGATGCCTATATTTCGTATTAGATGGAAAATAATAATTGTTAAAATAAATGCTCCTCTTAATGGAAGTAAAATAAGCCCGCCAATTTTCAAATTAAATATGGTATTACGGGCAACTGCATTACCAACAGAGTAATGATTGAACAGCTAATATTGCAGGTAACTATATTACCGACGGAGTAGGATTAGTTGAACCACCCGCCCCCACAGGTCGCTGCAAGCAAACTTGTTGCCAAATTTCTATAAAGATACGGCAACTCTTAATAATCTTTCCTCCATGGGTAGGATATGTTATATGTTCCACTGGCTAAGGAAAAATTGAATAACCGATTTCAATTTTTGAACGAGCTGCTGTTTTGAATAGATTACTATATAGTACAAAAAATTAGTAACCCTATTCGCTCCGTGCGCGACAGCAGCGCCAATTTGTTTTGGTATTAAAGGAGTATTTCTGCCTATACTGACAAATACAATTTTTAATAGAATTCGTAAATAAAAAGTATATATGTTAGTTTTAATAAAAGTATATGGATTTATAAAACAATTAAAACATTAATTTATTATTATTATTATATATTTTTCACGCTTAAATTGAAGAAAATTATGTATAATCATTAAAAATCAATAATAAAATATAGGCAGGCAACAGTATTTACTGGAAAATGTATGAGAAGTTGCCTAAGTCTAATAAGTTGTCATTGAAGAAACCATTTATAATAGCGTGAAGTTAAAATGTATAAAAAGGATCGCTACTTATATTTTCATTTTTGTTCTAAAGAAAACATAGAATGAATGATTAAAACTGGTTTCCGATCAGTATGTCACAAAATTGCATACCAGCCAAATATTATAATCAACGGCAGAAATCTTGAAATCTAGTCCTTGCTGAATGAACATTTAAGAATAAAGGGATATTAAAGAACATCGTAAAATGATAATTTATTGTTTATTTAAAAACTTTCTAGTTTCTGATGTCTACTATTTCCAGCATTACTGTTATTTTATTATCACAAAAATAAAGGTAATTTTTCTTCTTATTGTACACCTATCCATTTATTTCTTTGATTTAATTTCCACTTTGTTAGTGAAATTTGTTATATAAGTTTCACTGTTTTTTTTTGCTAGTATTTGTACAATTTTTAACACAGCAACTCCGGTTGCTTATTGTGTTGTTTTTACCTACTTTTTTGAAAAAAAGTAAAATGTATACGTGTATTTGATATGCCAAAATTACAAAATATCCCCCTAAAATGCACGAATTATCCGCAGCTAGCGCTAGTATCGCTTTTGCTTCCCTTTCCATGACTTCGCACGGAGCGAATAGAAAATAATATAGGTACTACATTTGCTTATATTTTACTTTTAACTTTACTTGAATCTTGAATCTTATGTAGTTGCTACTACAATATAAATAACTCCTACAATTATTTCATTTCAAATGAATATCATCTGTGAAGTATCTGTATAGAATTATCTGTATAGAATTAATAACATTCAGATTAAAATTTTAAATCTTTATTTTAAATAATATAAATTAACATTTACGCAAACATGTTTTGGATCATTCAGCTTGTCTTCTTCTTTGGGCAACATACACCAGCAAACTTGTTTTGTACGGGACAGAAGTATTGTTTGTATGTGTCAAAATCAGTCAAAAGAGTAAAAACTTCAGGACAGTCTTTAATGAGCGTACAGGTACCTTCGCCACCTTGTGGATTTTTAGGACATTTATCACCAGTCGGAAGATTTAGGGAGGACTTTCCTATTTTGAAAACGCCTATAAAATGATACAAAAGTCAATTAACTGTCGAAATTAGTATTCGATGTGTTTAAAGGTTTTTGTTTAAAAAGAAATAATAGGTATTTAAAAAAGCAATAAAGTAAACTTACCGGTTGGTAGAGTAAGGGTTCTATTGGCACTTATGACAGATGCAAGCCAATGTAAAGAATCTTCAAGTTTAGGTGGTGATTTTGGTTTGATCGTAGATGGCACAGCCACCATATCATGATGAACATAGAGAGCTTAAACAGAAATGAACTAAATTAGAATTAAAAAGTGCATGGATTAATATTTTTTCTACGCCCACATTTATATATTTTATGGACAAACTACTGAACGAATAAGTAGGCCATCTACTGAACAGAAATAATTTAAGGCCACTGTAGAAATTTGACATCCAACAATTACTGTTCATATTTGGGGACCGATCTACTATTCTTTTTTATAAAAAGTTTTAAATTTTGAAGTTTTAAATAAGTGACAATTTTGTTAAACTAATTGTAAGTATATTCTTTAGTTTTCGAGTGGAGTAGGCACATACTTTGATTTCTTACTATTAGGCATTCCAGCGACCTGTCGAACAATAGGTGCCAGTGGGAAATTCTTGTATATCTAAGGGGGTAGCGACATAATCTTGCAACTTGGACATCACATACTTTGATTACTATACGAGGCAAGAGAGAGGTCCGACACGCCCAACATAGGGCGCGGCCATTTTGAACCCTGTGACACAGTTTACAGCTAAAGAATCAGATCGCTCACTCTGCGTCGGCACTTTTGATCTCAATGTTTCAGTTTATACACTGTGCAACTCGGATATTACAATATATGTCAACCGCCTATAATAAAACAGCAGTCTTCTGCGTATCCTGAATTTGTATCCATGGAGTGGATGTTATTTTGGAACTTTCAACTGGTCCGAGTGAGCTAACTGATTCTTTAGCAATAAACTGTGACTTCAAAAATAATATTCACTGACACTGACAGCAGCAAGCAAAATGTCAGGTGCGTTTTAATCATCCGCTTCTGCTTCCGGAATTGTCGGTTTAGTCGTTTTAACCTGTCAGATTAAAACAAGAAAACTGATAATTCCGAAGCAGAAGTGGATGATTAAAACGCACCTATTAAAAATATTGCGCCAAGATGTAGGCAACACGTAATAAGGGTTCAAAATGGCGGAGTTTTCTATCTCCTTTTAAAAGGCACTCAGAAAGCTGCGCAGTGCGACCATTCTCCGTATAGTAAAAGAAAATCAAAGTATGTGTTGGACGCTATTTTTATTCGAAGTAGTAGTCGCCACCCTTAGATATACCAAACCTTCCCACTGGCAATTCATTTGTTTGGAATGCCTAATACGGAGATTGAAAAGGAAGATAGAAGATAGGAGATAGAAAACTTCGTCATTTTGATTCCTTATTACGTGTTGCCTTTATTATTTTATTATTATTAGAAATCATAAATTTAATTGTTTGTGTTAATTACCTCAAATTATTGTTTTATCTCAATAAGTCTAAATTTATTTTTAAAATTTTGTAAATTTTCGTTATTATTTAGTAGAAAAAATATACTGCACAATTTGAGTGGATTGTCCGTATGTCAATCATATCCACTCTTGTTGTACAAACTACTATTAAAAAAAGATCTTTCTATTTTGTTTTTACCAATTATGTTACAACTTACGCATTGCATTATGGACAACTCCCGGAGGTGATGCAAAGTGGTGCTGTGGTACAGAGTGGTACTGTGGTGCAATGTGGTGCTGTGGTGCAAAGTAGCCTAAAAAAATAACTCTTCTTCAGTATATACATTTAAAATTATTCAAGAAAAAACATCTACAGTCCTTAAATATGTAGTAGTTTATGTTACAAGGACGAAAAAATTTTCAGGCGACTACGAGAAGCTTGACAGGCGAGAGGTAGTCCAGCCTG
>OV651819.1:64940678-64960678 GCA_927349885.1 Psylliodes chrysocephalus | reverse complement strand
ATTATTATTTTCACTTTTTTTTAAAGATATACCCAAAGAGTTTAAGAAGGAGTATTTATTTAATATTTGCCGATGATTTCAAGTTAATTTGTACCATTAATTCACAAAACGATTGTATAGACTTACAAAATGATTTAGATAAATTAAATAATTGGTGTATTACTAATAAATTGCCTCTTAACATTCAAAAAGGAAAGTTCATAAGATTTTCAAATAAACGCTTGAATAACATCCACTTTGACTACTCAATACAGAATAACCCAATTGAGGAAGTGGAGTAAATGAAGGATTTGGGAGTCGAATTTGATAAGTAAAGTTTTTTACCTCATTTATTTTAATATCTCTAGAAGACAGGAGAGCTTGTTAATAATTTATTGGATTGTCCAGACCTGTTATCCCAAATTAAATTTAGTGTACCGCATTTTAATACAAGATATAAAACGGTATTTTACTTGCCCACACCTCCAACAAACATTTTGAATAATTCACCTACCCATACCATTTGCAACAATTTTAATAGATATGCAGCTGAATTAAATTTGGACATAAACTTTGACTCTCTTACAAGCATTAAACGTAAAATCAATGAGTACTTACTCAGACAATATTAGTAAATAGGTTACAGTTTCATTCTTTCGTTAGATTTTATTAATATTATTATTACAATAAGGGCAGAAGACGGTGTCCTATTGTGTCCAGTAAAAAAAGAGCAAATCAATTAACCTAAAAACTATTAAATCAAGAAATGATTTTAAAATAAATCTAAAGACTAAATACAAGTATAGTTCCAAAATTAAATTCGAAAATGAGCTACATGCAAATGTAAGTTCCAACATTGTTCAGGTGGTAAATCCAAAAATATATCATTATTATGAATTTTGAAAAATATGCCTGTCTATATTGTTTTTGTAAATATTGACACTTTGGGAATCTATAATTTCTTGGAACAGGTTGTTCCAGACTTCGAAGATTCTGTTACTCAGAAAATGTTGTCTCGTTCTTGTTTTGAAGTTTTCTTTCTATAGTTTTAGCGAATGTCAACGAAGTCGGAAGTCAGTATTTAGAGGAAAAGCTTCTTTAAGGTCGCCCAAGTTATCTTTTATTATTCGAAACGACAGAATTAGGTCACCACGGAGACGTTTCTAACCTTTCCTCGTATGATGGTCTAATGCGGTCAAAGGTAAGCCGGGTGGCGCCGGCGTTGAACACATTCCAGCATTTGTTGGCCGCGTACAAGGTCTGGATACCACACGGGTTCTGCGTATTATAGGATAGGACGGACGTAGCATTTATAAAGTCTACATAACGTTTCAAACGACACTTTTGAAAATGTTTTTTGAATTAGGTATAATCTGGAGTTTGCGCGTTTGCACACATTAGCGATATGATCACTCCACGATAGATTAGAATTCACTGTAACACCTAGATCGTTGTACGAGGACACTCTATTTAATGCATTCATGTTGATTGAATATGGCAACCCCGGATTATTTTTACCAATATGGAGCACACCACATTTGTTTATATTTAGAGGCAAGAGCCAGTCGCAGCACTATGAATGGAAGTTGTTAAGGTCATTTTGAAGTGCCTGATTGTCGTGAAAAGGGTTGGCAAATATTTTTGTATCATCGGCATAAATACATATTGAGGATGAAACTAGCGCTTAAAGGTCGCTTACGTAAGCAGTAAACAACAAAGGGACAAGAACCACTTGGGACTGGTCTTTCTAAGGAAAACTCGCTACCAACTCTTACTTTAAAATATCTCTATCGGTTAGAAAATTTAATATGTATATTAGGGTGGAGCGAAAAAAAAAACTTTTTTACTAAGAAAAGTTGCCTCTAAATATATTAAGCTATTTTCTGAAATTTCAATTTAAAAAAAAATGTCTTCAGGGCTCTACCTCCCAACAACAATTTTAAAAAACAAAAAAATATTTTGCCTTTACTTATAGTAATCTATTTCCTAAAATTTCAGTTAAAAATAAATATATCTTCAGGCCTCTACCTTTCATCAAATTGAAAATAAAATACATAAAATTCTACTAAAAAACATAAACCAAATACACCTATTTGCCAGGCATCAAACTGTTACATTAATAAACAAATCCAGAAAATCCCGTCACGAAACTCTTCAAACTTGATCAATCCAGTTAAGACCAGTTTATAACCGTTTATGCTCTAAACTGAACTCGGTCTTCTTTTGATAGTCGCAGAAGTAAGATCTTTGTTTTAAGTTGTAATGAGTTTGTCAGTGAAGGACACTTGGAGCAGTAGGGGAGCTACTAATTGTCCTATATTTCTAGCACCAGCGAATATACCCTCTAATGTTTTGCCAATTGTGGAAAATATCATGAAGCGATATTTGCTTATTCGAAATGAACTTAAGGTTTTAAGCTCCGGTAAAGACCCTAGTATTTTAGAAATTTCTCAAGCTGGTAAAATCTTCAATTCCCACTATAAGTACCAAACCCTTATTAAAACGAAATGACAATTATAAGTTAAAAGTTGAGAAATATAAAGACGAATCATAGAAATTATTCGATATTGCTGCATGTATAAATAAATGTGCTTCGTTTGATACATGTGGATGTGTTAAAAAACGCAAAATACCAAATATAGAGCAAGAATTTATTCACGATCAACGAACTGTGAGAAAAAATTTTATTGGAAAAATAGGCTTTACTGAAACAAATAAATTAAAACCCAAAGAAGAAAGAAAAATTAAGATCAATATGTATGCAAATCAGTTTCTTTTTAAGTTTGAAGTAGACAGTGACAACATTGCAAACTTTGAGCGAGACAGTATTTCTTATTCATTTGAGTCTGAGATGTCAGTAGAGCTTGAGAATTTGACAGAAAAACAAGAAGCTAAGTCGGAGCTTCCATTAACATCAGGTTGCAGTACAAGCCAGCAAATGAGATTGCCTATTCCCAACCTAGCTCTTATTTCTGACCAATTTGGCATTTCGGACCGTTCTTCAGCAGCGCTTATATCTGGTGTAGTACAGGATTTGAGACTTATTTCGAAAGAAACATCGTCTTCAGTTATTTATCGAAGTAAGGTCCGAAGAGCTCGTCAAAAACACCGTTTTGATTTAAAAAGCGAATTACAAACATCCAATCCGGAGATTAGAGCATTATACTTCGATAGAAGAAATGATAAAACGATGTGCCAGGAAGAAATTAGAAACAAATTTCATCTCAAAATTAAAATCGAGAACATATATCATTGCTCAAAGAATCAGGTTCAAAATATATGGGTGACATTACACCAACAACAGGTACGGGGAAACATATTTCCATATCTATAGTTAATTTTCTACAAGAATTTGACATCAGTACAAATAAGCTTTTAGTAGTAGGCTGCGATGGTACTGCGGTTAATATAGGAAGGAAGAATGGAGTTTTGCGGCATTTAAAAACAAAACTGAAACGTCCTCTGCAGTGGATGATGATATGTCAGCTACATATGAATGAACTGCCTCTTCGTCATATTTTTCAATATCTTGATGGAGAAACTTCAAGACCTGGTGTACACTCTGGAGCTATAGGAAAAAGTTGGAGTCTTGCGAAAAATTGGCTGTTTTAAATTTTGTTCCTATTGTTAGCCCTTTACCAGATTATATAAAATGTTTCACTTAATTTCTAGAGGAAACTGTTCATTAGATCTAGTAGCTCTTAATCCAGGTAAATTATCACACGCACGATGGCTTACAAAGGCAAACCGTATGTTGCGTCTTTACATCGAAAGTAAATGTCCGTCTACAAATTTAAGAACAATCCCTCAATTTGTGGTAAAAGTTAATGCGCCAGTTTGGTTTGACATTAAAAGAAAACCATCGTGTTGTGATGGAGGAAGACACGTCTTCAGGATGATACAATTGTCACTACTTGAATAACGAATTGAAGGCAGTCATCGATCCTATTATCAAACGAAATGCATATTTTTGTCATCCGGAGAACCTTCTTCTAGCAATGCTTTCTGATGATCGTCATGCTATACAACTTGGCTTATGAAGAATATTGAAGGCGCGCACAAAAATATCTACAGACGTGAGGGAATGAAGATATCAGAGAATTTATAAACGATACAGGAACTTGTCCTGTGGATTTTTTGTCCTTTCCCTGCCATACACAGACAGTAGAGAGGTGCGTGCAGGTTGTAACAGAAGCTTCCAATTCTGTTGGTACAATTTATTGGTGCAAGGATTCATTCTAGAACCATACTACCTCGATTTAACACTAAGGCGGAATACAATGCATGAATTTCATATACCTATTTTTTTTTTGTTTGCTCGTCTATGTTATATTAAGTTGTACTGGCTTTCGTTTGTTAACAAAACATATTTAAATTGTTTATTTTCATTTTTATTAAAATATTTGCAAAAGTGATACTATTTCATTTGTTACTCCGTTTTATTAGATTATTTGGGAAAATAGGAAGCCCTGAAGATGACATTTTAAAAAAATATAAAAATAGCCCGATAATAATTCTTACATTTAGCAATTTTTCCGCACTATTACGTTTCCGAAAATAAAATAAAAAAATATGTTCTTCCTGTTTCACTTCACCCTAATGCATAACATATATTTTTTTATTGTGTGTGTCCTCTAATTGGGGTTTAACCTATTTGGACAATAAAGAATTTTTTTATAGAGTTAGGCGAGTCTCACAATTTGCTGATTCCAAAAATGACAAGAAAAGCACTGTCAATTTAATAGAAAATAGAAACTGATAAATATTACGCCATCTACTACGATGGTTCATGGTACATCGGAAAAATAATATAAAAAATAGAAATGATGACTTATTTGGGATAAAGGTCATTATTATCGGCCTAACAAGGATGATATACAAACAGTCAAAACCCAATAACTTTATTGGTTTTTAAACCGTTTAGTATATCCAAAGAAACAAAGGACGAAACAAGAAAAATATATAAGCGTGCAACAGTTTTAAATAATTTGTTTTTATTTTTTATTATTTTGTTTTATTTTAAATGTCTCAATAAAAATTATAAAACAAATTACTTAGTCATTTTTATACGGAGTGGCCCAAAAGTCTGGAAACGGCCAATTATCTCGTAAATTGCTAATCCTAATTGTACAAAATTTGGGGTACACCTATTATGGGATACGGAGATTCCAGATTTAATATTTGCAATGTTGCCAGATTTGCCGTTTCTCTTATATTATTAGTCACTTTGGTTTTTCAAATTTATCACCCTGTATATTCAGTCATTATTGGAATCTCCTATTCAATACGAGTTCGACCATATGCAACACTTATGATTTTATGTAGTCTGGAAGGTCTAAAATAAATAAAACAATCATAGAGAAATGTGGTAGACGCAGTCTACCATCGATTAGGGTACTGTCAACTCACAAATGAAGCACATTTTGAATACTTGATAAAGTAACCATTATGTTAAAAATGTTATAATCTTTCAATTGTTACGTTTTAATGTAGTTGAAAATAGTTTGTATTAAAAAATTTATTGAGACAATTAGGCGTTGCCAGACTTATTTTATTTATTTAAGACCTTTCAGACTACATAAAATCATAAGTGTTACATATGGTTGAACTCGTATTGAATAGGAGATTCCAATAATGTCTGAATATATAGGGTGATAAATTTGAAAAACCAAAGTTACTAATAATAGAAGAGAAACGGCAAATCTGGCAACATTGCAAATATCAAATCTGGAATTACCGTATCCCAAAATAGGTGTACTCCAAATTTTGTACAATTATGACTAGCAATTTACGAGATAATTGGCCGTTTCCAGACTTTTGGGTCACTCTGTATATTTGAACCATATTTTTTTTATATTTTTGTCAGATTTGAATTTTTGGCCATACACGGTGCTATATGGTGCTATAAAATATTTAAATTATGAGGATGTTATCAAAAACCGAATGTTTTTTTTTTTTAGTGTGCATTAATTTGTCAAATATTAAGGAAGCGAAATGTAGGAAAATTAAATGTATTATTTATTAACATGATATTTTCTAAAGTTAATATTTTTTCCCACAGTTAATATCTTATCTTTTTATTTCTCATATTTTATCAAAAGTTAAATATAATCTAAATTGAGGGAAAAAAATGCTATTCATCTAGTTACTAAATCCGGAACAATTGTTTATTTCCTAATAATTTAAGCACCTCATTAAGGACCTTTTTTTTCTAACTCTAGAGAAACCTTTAGAAATAGGTACTTGGTTATTCTCATATACAGGATGACGCATCCTATACGCGTCGGTCTCTGTAGGGAAAACGACTTAAAATTTGAATTTTTTTTCTTAATAGGGTCATACAGGGCCATTAACACTACAAATTAAAAATAATTTGGATTATACAGGGTGACCCAAAAATAGGAATTTATATTAAAATTATGTTTTTTTAAAGGGAACACCCTATATTTGATGGTGTCTTTTGATTCCCCGGAAAAAATAAAGTAAAATTTCTGTAATGTTTCCTATACCTATCGTTTTTGAAACATTTAAAGGATTCTTAATTTGTAAGCTTGAACAACATAACCTAGTATGTCTCGGTTATTTAAAACACAGTCACCTGCGATATGCCAAGATATTAGACTATCGAATAAAATGCAAATTTGTCCATTACATCATACAGGGTGCTCATTTAGTCTAATTGAATTCTACTTACATATAGAGTTGAATAATAGTCCTATTTAAAATAGCACACCCTGTATTTAATAACATAAACTGATAGACATTTAAATTATCTTTCATTCCATATATAAGATTTCCCTATACCTAAATTCGATGGATCTTTAGTAAATAGTTGTTTTTTATTTTTAACATACGGATTTTATCATATTATTTTTTAATCATAGTGACCATAGAGCAAATATCTCTCAAAATATGGTATTGAACGAAATAAAATTTTTATCACTTTTCAGTATTAAATAGTTTCAATGTAAACCAAAACTATTATTTTTTTATTAAAAAAAAACATTTAATTATTTGAAAACTACACACAAATGAAAAAGAGTAAGAAACAAATTGAAAACAAAACAAAAAGTTAATTATAAAAAATGTTCAAAGTGACGCCCATCTTGTTCTAAACACAACCGAACTCATTTTTCAGAAGATCGTTTTACTTTGAGAAGAATTTCTTCAGTTACTGTCTGAAATGCAACTCTTATTCTAGCTTTCATATCTTCCGGAGTAGTTGGTGGGGTGTTATAAACTATACTTTGTAAGTGTAAATCCAACGACTTCAAGTCTGGAAATCTTGGAGGTCAATTATGTGGACCACCTCTTTCGATCCATTTATTAACAAAAGCCGGTTTAAGTATCGCCGCACTCGAAGTTGAAAATGTGCGGTGTCTCCATCCAACTGCATCCACATTTTCTGCCCTAGTATTAGAAGGTACATCATCAAGGAGCCCAGATAATTTTCTCCGCAAAAATTTTAGAAATTTTCTGCCATTAAAATGACCGGTAAAAAAATAAGGACCAATAACATGTAAACCTAATATTCCTCCCCACACATTCAAGGACCACCTTGTTGATGATCGAGAGACGTGAGGATTTTCATCACTATAATAATGAAAGTTGTGGCGATTAACGAGTCCATTATTATGAAACGTGCACTCGTCCGAAAACAGAACATTATCAAAAAAATCCGCATCTGATTCTACTTTATCCATAATTCATAAACAAAAATCGATTCTTTGTTGAAAGTCCCTTTGATACAGTTCTTGGTGCAGCTTTATCTAATAAGAATGAAATTTATGTTTTTTTATTATTCGTTCAATATTTCTCCTACTTATTCCAGTTTCTCTACTAATAGCCCGATGACTTGTGTGTGGGTTTTCTATTAGTGAGCCAATAACCCACAATTCATTATCATGATCTCCTACAATAGGTTGAGGCTAAATAATTTTTTTATAATCTACGTTTCCGCTAACTTTAAACTGTTGTAGCAATCTTTCAAATGCACGTCTGTCAGGTTTCCCTCGATCTGGCTATTTTTGGCCGTAAACTCTAGAAGCCAATAAACAGTTTTCACTCACCAAGAACAAGCTCCATATCAATTCTCTCTGCCTTAGAATAAGTTTTCATGTTTCAAATTCGATTTTTCGTACATTTGATATCTAACTCTAATTAAAAATGTCAAACTCGCATTTGACATTTAAATTCAATGGTCACTTTGATGGGAAAGAGTATTTACAAAAATTAGCTATGTTAAGCCTTGGTTTCTTTGAACATTCCGTCTCGGTGAGCGGACAGTCCGTCGACCGTGGCGTTTTGACGATTTTATTCAACCAAAGTATTTAAATGGGAATGGTTTTCTTGAATCCGCTTAGCTGAGTAGGATGGCATCATGCCGCTGATTTGTCGCGACTATTCGGTTCATATTTGATGAGTTTGATATCAGCGGAATCGTCGGCGTGTGCGGAGACAGTTTGTGAATACAAATAATTATATTGTTATTATGTAACGATTTAATTGTTACATATTGCGCACCTTCGTACATCTTATATATAACTTGCCTCAACTTACTTAATATTAAGGAACTGACTTTTGTTTTATTTTGGCTTACTTTTTTAGACATTATTTTCACATATTCTGTATCAGAATTTGTTGGTTTACTTAGTCTATAGATAGTTTTCTGTGAACTATTTAATGCCTCAGCAGACATTTAATTGTACCTCTTTCCAAAAGCCTCGCAAATAGATTAGGAAACTACGTTTAGTATTAAAGTTTTTGATTAATCAGTAAATCGTTTCACCATTTCGTTGAATGGGCCAGTTCCCCTAAGGGGATTCGCTGTGATTTTTTTTATATAAAGCCCATGGTATATAGAAAAGATCCTGAGAAAATCAGCTTGTCCCAAATTTGTTTGAGGTTGGGGTCTAAATCGTCTTAGATTTACTGGCACATTATTAGAGAACGATTCCGGTCGACGTTTAAGGATAATCCGTTAACACATAAATCAATTGAGCCCTATATGGACTCTCTTCTTCAAATAATTAAGTTTCAAATCCTTGTCAAGTCATTGCCGTTAGTTCTCATGGATGAATTTATTGAATTGTCCAATGATCATTTAAAAGGAAATGAATGAGATATTGGAGATGAATCACTCAAAAAGCCAGCTGTCGAACAGGCAAATACCATGTGTTCAACATTATCTGGAGAATATATCATGGCTTTAAAGCTCACACCGAGGCTCACACTATATCGATCTCTTCAACTTTACCAGAAGGCATGACTATTAAAAATATTAAGAAAACGCATGACTAATCCAAATCCCATCTTCAGATGTAATGTCACCGACTAGTCTAAATGAGTTACACCTTCAAACGTGGATCACTTTCAAGTTGATTAATAATGTAAACAAATACTGTTTTCGAACCAATATGACCTCTTACCGTCATTATATTAATTGAAGTAGACTTTACAAATGTAAGTTCACTCTTAGGTGGGTTGGTTCATGGTTCGATTATGTTATCTAGTTATTGTACAGTTTAAAGAGCTACAAGAGGAAACATTACAAAAAAAAATGATAAAATAGATATCAATATTATTTGTCTATAGATAGGTACTCGTCTGTAGGTTCAAATACTGATACGACAGAATGTAAGTAAGTACAGATAACAGTAAACAAATATTTTTATTGCCCCACTTATTCGAAATTAAAATGATTAATGAGATTTTTTTATTTACTTTTTATTTGTGAATGTATACGAGGGCTGCTGCTAAAATTTCGGGATAAAGCAACAGTGTACAGTACTTATCAGGTGTACGATATATGTACTACTTAAGTTGGATCCATATGGAAAACTTTTATTATTGGTTTAGTGGAAAACATTTATTTTTAAAAAACCTTTTGTAGTTTCACTTAGTGGTGAGTTTCGTTATTTATTATAAACATTTTTTGAAATAATTTATACTACTAATTTTGGCCACTCTCTACTGGAAGGCAGAACCTCTAAAAATTATTTTTTTTTAAATTAAAATCATTTAAACCGTTGGTTGTCCAGTTCCAGTCTCAATTTTGATTTTTAAACATTAAAAAACTCTTAGCAAACTTTATTTAACTGCAATGTAGGCTCATATATATTTTTTAGCATCGATATTTTATCATATTATCACGTTTTAATTTTAATTATTTTTAACCCTTGATAAGTATCTCTGTATCTATAACGTGTGGAGGGTGGGTTACCCCCACGGCACCTCCTAGCTCGTGAGCCAGCCTACAGATTTAATGTAGTTGACAACGTCGCCAAGAGGTGCTTCTTTTATTGGTGTTAGCCGATACTCGCCGAACACAAATCTTCTACTAAATGAGAGCGTCGAGCAATCGTAAAGGATATGCTCGATGCTCTCATCTTCTTGTTCGCACTCTCTGCAGAGTGCGGATTCTGACAGCCCCATGATATGGAGATGCTTCCGTACTTGGCAATGACGAGTCAGAATGCCTGTGACTAGGCGCGGATTCTGTCTAGTCATAGTCAAGTATTTGTTTGCTGCAGTGTTGTCAGGATAACTTAAGAGCTCCCTGGCAACTTCGCAGCTTCTTGTTTAATCACATCTTTTCTTGAATTTCATAAGGGAATTTTCTTTAATTAGATCTGTCACTACTGATTTTGCCAGGCCAATAGAAGGGCCAGGTCCAAAAAGTATTTGGTTGGCTGTTTTCTTGGCTAGTGAATCAGCAAGACGGTTACCTTTCGATGTGGCGTGACCTTTGATCCATCTTAAGGTGACCACATTGTTGATGGATACTCCGGCAAAGCTTCGTGAAAATCTAGTACTAACCCTGAATAAATTCGTGGTCTGTTCAGGGTGAGTAGTGCTTGTCTGATATCTGTATAGATAAGCATGTTCCTTCCAGTGCTATTGTTTCTGGTTATTTCTTTTGCTGCTATGAGAATCCTCGTTAGCTCAATTTGAACTACACTGGCACTATTGCTCACAGCCCATTTTATGTTTAGGTTTAAGAATCTGGAGTATATTCCACATCCTGAGACTTGTTTTGTTTTAGAACCGTCGGTGTAGATATGAATCGTACCTGCCACTTCTGGCTCTTCTATTTGTTCTATTTTAACTTTATATGGCTTTTGGAAGATATATCTCGGTGAGATGGAGTCCATGTTCGTTTGAAGCAGTGGGAGCGTATCGAGCGCCTCCTGCCAAATCCTACATCAGGTTCTATTCCAACTGTGCGGAGGCGTGTCATTTTCGTCAGAGCAACCTCCTTGATGTAAATATCAAGGGGAGTGAGACTAAGAATGACTTCGATCGCTCTGGTCGGTGTTGTTTTCATGGCTCCTGTTATGTTGAGACATGCTGTTCTTTGAATTTGTTCTAGTTTACGGATAGCTGTTAATTTTTGGGTTTTCGGTACCCAGACAACTGCACCGTATGTTAGCATAGGTGTTATGATAGCCGTGTAAGTCCATGCGACGACTCTGGGGGAGAAACCCGAGTCGCGCTCAAGGTTCGGCGGCATTGTTCATAAGCAATGTATGCTCTTTTAACTCTGTTTTCTAAATGCGAGTTCCATGTTAACTTGCTGTCAAAGGTGAGACCAAGGTACTTCACCTCTGTCGTAAAGTTTAGTTTTGTGTTTAGGATTTCTGGAGGTTTTAATTGCATTTTCATCCTTTTCCTTGTGAAAAGGGCGATTTCTGTCTTCTTAGGATTGATAGACAGTAAATGGTCCTTACACCACTATTCTATAATTTTTAGAGCTACTTGTATTCTTTCGCAGAGTATGTTCTCAAAATTCCCTGTTTGCAGAATGACCAGGTCATCTGCATATGCTTTTGTGTAGTGACTGTTATTATTGAGGCGGCTGATGAGGGTGTCGAGGACCATATTCCACAGTAGAGGTGATAGTACCCCTCCCTGTGGATATCCCCTCGCAACCAAGCCTCTTATATTCACATCTTCTACACTTATGTTTACTGTTCGCTTTAAGAGCATGTTATGTATCCACGCACTAACCATTTGTGAAACATTCCTGTTGGTTAGTGGGTGTATTATCTTTGGAAAGGTGGTTTTATCAAAAGCACCTTCTATGTCTATGAAAATACCCCAGGCGGACTTCTTATTGTCCAGGGATCTTTCTATCCGGCAAGCAACTAGATGAAGGGCTGAATCAGTAGATCTGCTGTGTAGTGATGTTGTAATCACTTATGTACCTTTCGCATAGCCTTTCCAATGTCTTCATGGAAAACGATGTCAGACTAATTGGTCAGTATGATTTTGGAACAGTGTAATCCATCCTTCCAAGTTTGGGTATAAATACCACTTTTACCTTTCTCCATTTTTTGGGGATATACCTCAGAGCCAACGAGGATCTGAATATATCCTCCAGGTGCGGTGTGAGTTCTTCCAGACCCCACTGAAGTAGGGCTGGATAGATACCGTCAGGTCCTGGCGATTTAAATGGAGAGAAGCTGGATATTGCCAATCTAATTTTTTCATCGTTTACAATGTGTTTGGCAGTTTGCCAATCATAGATAGATTGATTGTATTCTTCCTCTGCCCAGTCGGCTACGTCTGTGATGACCGAGTCAGGGAAGTGTGTTGACAGCAGAAGTTTGATGCTATCTTCGAGGTTGGCAGTTTTCGTGCCATCCTCTTTGATTAGCGCACCAATGCTTCGGTGTGGATCTTTTGAGAGATCTTTTTGAAGTCTAACTGCCTGCGGGAAATCTTCGATTTCTTCGCAGTAGGATCTCCATGCATCTCTCTGTTTTTGTCTGACGATTTTTTTGTATTCTCTGAGGTGAGATTTGTAAGTATCCCAGTCCTCTTTGAGTTGTGTGGTTCTTGCCTTATTAAAGGATTTCCTAGCCATCTTCCTGAGGTGATCCAACTCGTGACACCATCATGCGGTAGTGGTCTAATCGTGTTGGACAGGATTTCTTATTGGCATTGTTTATTGTGCTTTGGATAGTGTTTGAGTACTTCTCCGAGGCATTGTTAGTGTTTGGTGTTTCGGCCTCCATCTCTCTCAGAGCCTCGTGGAGAAGGAGGGCATAGATTGCCCTGACGGTCTTCCTAGGGTTCCGAGATAGCGAGGAGGTCGGCAACATCAAGTTTATTTTGAATGTTAACCAGCGGTGGTCTGACATCGAAATGTTATCAGACACTTGCCAGTTTAGCCCTTGATAAGTTCCAATGCTTTTTAAAAAACTAAATTAAGTTCATTTCGATTCCTTCAAACGTTTGTATTTCGGTAGTTTTATCCCTAGTGGATAAGAGATCATGGTGAGTTTTTTGTGTTATACTATATTTCGTTATCTTTTACCATTTTTTTGGTTGACATTGTTGACAACATATTTTTTCAATATTCGTTAGCAATTTTTTCATTTTTTCGGTTTTTTTTATTCAGTTAGTACATTAATTTGATTATTTTTTTTTTAGTATGACTAAATAAATATTAGTGGTATTAGTAGATTAGTTTTATTAATTTTACCTAGGGGAAAGTGTTCCACAATGAGACAAAAATTACATTCCATTTTTTTTTATTCGCTTGTCTCACTGTGGAACATGTCTCATTGTGGAATAATTTCCCCTAAATTAAATCAATATTCCATCATCTTTTTAATCTTGCTAACAATTTAAAACTCACCAATTCTCCTTTTCTCTTACTCACTAGTTGTGTCTGATGATTTCGAAACCGGTCGCCGTTTAAATACAAATTTTTGTAAGATATAAAGGACCTATTTTCTTTCTTTTTCCACCTTCCATAAAACACACATGGCTACCCCAAGTTTGAATACTTTTATTTTTTACAATACAGAAGAATGTTATAAAGTTCAAATATGCAATTAGGTACAGCCACTTAGCATTAAAATTCGGTGATTATTTAATTTATAACTACAAATAATTTATAATGTAAAACGTAAATAATCACCTAACCTGAGTATTGATGCTAAATGACTGTAATTGTATATTTGAATACAACTTTTAATTTAAAATAACTTTACTTTATAACATTCTTCTGTATTCTAAAAAATAAAAGTACTTTACTCTTGAGCAAAATTCATATTTTTGGACAAACCTCGTATACGACCTAAAAAAAATTGATATCTGATGGTTGCATTTTAAGTGTTGGACCATGCATAACTTTTTATCAATTATACATTTTTTCACCAAACCAATAATAAAAGTTGTCCATATGGTTCCAAAAGTGACTATTGTGAATTTAATATATTATGGTAGATCGCAAATCGAAATCCGAAAAGTCAGAAATATCTAAAATAAGTTGTAGAATAATTTGAAAATTCGACCACTGGGCGAACACTAGTATTTTAAAATATTTGAGTTAAATGATTTTTTGCAAATATTTTAAATTTGTGCTTATTTATTACTATTTCAAAACTTTATTAGGTTTAACAATTAGAATGCTCTATACACATAACCTATATTATCATTGTGTCAATCTGTCATCAAACATTGTTGAATTATTTTTTAATTTGAACATGAAGTCGCTACATACAGTGAGCATCTTAAGTCTTACCCCCTAACTAACTCGTTACTGGGGTCTTGTTAGGAAAATCGCCGAGACAGGTCGATTTTTAATTTCTACAATGTACATTTTTGCATGATTAGTTAACCCTTAATTTCATCCCTTACTAGAGGGTAAAAACCCTTTCGAAAAATTTAAATGGCATGGGGTGGTGAGTGATAGCTCATTTGAAAGGGGGTTTTATTCTCTATTCAACCGTGCAAAAAAAATTTGAAATTTGCATCATTACATGTTGATTTATTAATGTTTAAAAATAACAAAACCTCAAAATAGGAAAGCAACTAGACTAACAGTGACCTTCTAATGGCAAAAAGTCTTACTTCACGTCTGAACCAAAACCGAAGTCATGCAGGGCCGAATTTTAATTCTAAGGATGAGTGCGCTACGTTAATTTCCGATTTTCTAAAACAACAATTAGTCGAGAATTAATGAAGCAAATTTCAAATTTTTTTACACGGTTGAATAGAGAATAAAACCCTCTTTCAAATTATCTATCACTCACCACCCCATGCCATTTAAATTTTTCGAAAGGGTTGCTCTCCTCCAGTAAGGGATGAAATTAAGGGTAAACTATTCATACAAAAATGTACATTGTAGAAATCAAAAATGGACCTGTCTCGGCGATTTACCTAACAAGACTCCAGTAACGAGTTAGATAGGGGGGTAAGACTTATGGTGCTCACTGTATATGGTACAATAACTTAAAATAGCACAAGTGCATAGCACAAGTGCATAGCACAAGTGCATAGCACTTATAGCCACTTGTTGCACTGCTACTTACTGATTATTTCGGATATTTATCGTAACATGACTACTTTAGGATTATCTAGACCAGCCAAAATTTCGAGTAAAATGTCCTCGAAAATATCTATCTTAACTTTTGGAAATTACCTTTTTTTATAATTTTGTAAATTCTTGTTGTTTGAAAGTTCGACATTCGATTTTAAGTTCAGTATTTACAGTTCTAATGTAACACACACTTTTATGATTTGAAATCTGTAATGTATAAATTTGCTTTTTGCTACTCATGGTAGGATACTTATAATTTTTTGTGATCTAAAAGCAATGTAAAAGAAGGCAGCAAAGCAGCTAGGAAAGTTTGAGCTTAATATAGCCGTATTTTTAGCCTATTCAAAATTTTTTCAAAAATCGAGGTGCTCAGTGCTATTTTTCCATTTAATTTCTAAAAAATTTGAATTTATAAAAAAATACAGGGTGAACTGATAGCTTCGAACTAAGTCAGCAGGGCACCACGGGTTTATAAGTTTTTTTCTAAAAACAGATATACCACATTTTTAGCCTCTGAAAATATTATAAAACATTCCGAAAATATTTTCTATTTTTAATAAATAAGACTACCTCATTTTTCATTATATTTTTTTTTTATGAAATTTTTTATATTATTACATAAATCATGAAAATAGCCTAAAATATGATGTGATTGTTTTTAGAAGAACCCTTTAAAAAACCCGAGTTGTTCCCCTGGCTTTGTTTGAAGTTAGCAGAGCACACTGTATTTTTAAAGATAGCATTTTTGTTCGAAAAGCTTTATAATATATAATATAAAAGCCAAAAATCAGGTCATGTACAAAGCTTGACATTAATTTTTGTGTAAAAAATATACGAGGGGCAAATCACTCTTTGTAAAAATGTACATGTATTGCCGAATTCATATGATTTCCGCAATCATATGGCGATTTCTGGATGACTGCGGCGATTTCTGGATGACTGCGGTGATTTCCACATGACTTCCGACAGATTTCCCGTGACTGCGGTGATTTATGTATTGACTGCAACGATTTCCCTATTGATTGCGGCAATTTCCCTATTGATTGCGGCGATTAACGTATGGATTGCCAGTATTATTGCAAATTGCACGCATTCTGAAGGATTTCTACGATATTGTATGGATTACCAGTTGGTTTCCAGTAAAAGAGCATTAGCTAGGTGTTTCATCAGAAAAACTAAATTTTGTATAGCACATGTATGGGTGCTAAATACAATGCATTGATTTAAAACTAAGTGTGTATCACAAATTTATCAATATATCAATAAATCAACTTTTTGTACGTTTTTTATTCATTCGGAAGATCAGTTTTAATTGATGTGATTCACGAAATATAAACTTTTATGTAGGTACTTATATGCCTCCATTATTAGATATCTTTGATATGCCTAAATGAACAAATAGGTACAGGTAAATAAAACAAGTTAAATAATTAAGTAATTGGAGGTTTTTTATTTAAACATTTCATAAAAGTGTTTTTTTAGACGTTTACAAATTTTATCAATGTTTAACTTATCATTTGTTTCTAGTTTAAATGGACCAGATCCAATTAAATTGATGGGTCCGTAAAATATGAATTTATTTTTAACAATTTGAATGTCGTCTTTTTTTGGCCATAAATATTCTTCAAGTTCAGAATTTAAAAATTTTATTTTACTAGTGGTTTCATCAATTATTTGAACAATCCGACCTATGTACCACGACTCGTAAAGAACTGCGTAATATTGTTCGATCCTAATTAAAATGCCATTGATATTTTTCTGGAGCAAAGTATTTTCACCGGTAGTTTTTTCACTTTCTGTTACATCTTTGTCATTGTAGTTATTTGGTATTTTAGCTGTTTTTTTCTGGACTGGATTTTTTTTTTGTTATTTAGTACTGCTGAGGATGTAGCTTTTACACGAAGTAATCTGTCAGTTGACAAGCGCCCGTCTTTAGTGGAAAATAACCAACAAAGCTTATTTTTTTTACCTTCATTTTTTTGTTGTTCACAATTATGTTTAAAAATGAAGTATCAGAATCACTTTGTGTCGTAATTTCGAAAATCCTTTATATTAAGATCTTTCAATCCATAAAAAATGCTCATTTCATTATATGGAAACTTAAGTTTAAAATTTAATGTTTTTTACTTTATCCGTTTTTGATTTTTCTTCAAAATTCGAAATTTACACATTTTCTTAAATATCTCGAATACGGTCCATTTTAGAGAAATTATGTATAGAGCAAAAATTATACAGAATTATATTACAAACAACTTTTATTTGAACAATTTTTATAAAAAAAATTATTTTTTGCATACGGATCATTTTAGGAAAATTTTGTATAGAACAAAAATTATAGATAATAATATTATAAGTAACTTTTATTTGAAGAATGTTCTTTTCCAAACGTAAATAACAGATATATTCTATAAAATATAAAAATGATGACCTATAAAGTACCCCCCAGATGTTCCGACTTTGTCCAGAATCTAATCATTTCACCTCAGGCCGAAATAAAAATTAAGTTTAAAATTTAATGTTTTTTCTTTTATCCGTTTTTGATTTTTCTTCAAAATTCGAAATTTACATATTTTCTTGAATATCTCGAATACGGTCCATTTTAGAGAAATTATGTATAGAGCAAAAATTATAGAGAATTATATTACAAACAATTTTTATTTGAACAATTTTTATAAAAAAATAATTTTTTTACATTTTGTGAAATTTCTCGAATACGGGCCATTTTAGGAAAATTTGGTATAAAATAAATTATATATAAGGGGGCGTCCATTAATTACGTGAGGTGTTCAAGGGGGGGGGGATAAAACTAAATCTTTCTAAATCTCACTTGGGGGAGGGGGGGTTTTCGTAAATCTCACGTAATTTTTTTCTAGTAGAAAACGGTGTAAAATTGCGTGAAAGTAAAGTTAAATTATAGTAAAAGTATTTCTAGAATAAAATATGGAAAAATCTTATAATTATGTTTATTTACAACCATATATGTAATGTTGTCATTACTAACGTCATTGAAGGTTGGGAAGTGTCACATTACACACCTCTACTTCCCGCCCTCTCTTCCCGCCCTCATTTATATTTAAAAAAATAACACATTTTTTGACAAATTTTATAATACCTATTTAATGGCAAACAATAAAAAACAACAATGAACTAAAAATACAACAAACTACTTATTAATGTTTATTATTCGCGAATTTAATATCCGGCTTTATCTGACATTTGTTTATTCCTGTCTCGAGATCATAGCTAACCTCGACGCTTCGCGTCTCGGTGATCTAACTAATCTCACGACATTTCCATTTAAGTATTTATCATTTAATTTTATTAATGTGATTTTAAATAATTGCAACACTCTTAAACACTAGTCTTTGCTAGTCTTAAATAAAAGTAATGGAACATATTGTGTTTTTGTTTTTTTTTTAATAATCCAACACATTTACACCCAAAACACGAATTTTAAAAAATCTCACGTGAGATTAGGGACGGGGGGGAGGGAGTTAAGGAAAATCTTACCAAATCTCGCCAAGGGGGGAGGGGGAGTCAAAAAATCCTCAAAAATACCTCACGTAATTAATGGACGCCCCCTAATAATATTGTAAGTAACTTTTATTTGAAGAATTTTCTCCTTCAAACGTAAATAACAGACTCTGCCCAAAATCTAATTAGTTAATTGGACGCCGGAATAAAGCTTAAGTTTAAAATTTGGTGTTTTTCTTTGTATCCGTTCATGAGTTATCGAGGATAGAGACACACACACACCCACGCACGCACGCACACCCACGCACGCACGCACGCAAGCACGCACGCACGCACACACACACACACACACACACACACACACACACACACACACACACACACACACACACACACACACACACACACACACACAGAGACATACACATACACGGACACCATCGCGAAAATAGTCAAAATGGATTCAGGAGACCCCAAAACCGTCGAAAATTCGAGGTCGAAAAAAATCATGATTCATATACTTTCCTTATCTGTACACAGATAGGAAAGTAAAAATACATTTAAAACCCTAATTAAAACGTGTATCACCCCAACCCCCCATAAAATACCAACAATTTTGTTATACATTAAAAAAAAAAATTAGATGAAAAAGGACAATTTTCGACCACCTTGTAAAATCTTGTAGATTTATTGTCTTAATTTATATCCTAAAAAGACCTTCACATTCCAAAATGTAAATTTAGGTTAATAGTTCTTACCTCAAAATGCACGAAATGACCCTTTCGATAAATGTAAATTGTAATTTCTTTACACAAAATGGTTTAGATGGCTTAATCAAAGCACCCTAGCCCAACAATGGCAATAGATTAATGTCACCTTACTGTGCGCGATTTTTAACGATTGCTAGTGATTGCTCAGTGACTGCGAGAGAATTCGGGGGACTGCAAGGGAATTCGGAACGACTGCGAGCGAATTCGGAACGACTGCGAGCGAATTCGGAACGACTGCGGCGATTTCTTAGCGATTGTCACTGATTTTGATGAGACTGCGGCGATTTTCAATGGGATTGCGGACATTTTGTACACGTATTGCGGAAGTGATCTGCCCCTCGAAAATATATGAAACTTTACCTACCGTTTTTCGGTTTTTATTGTAAATTTAATAATTTTCACAATTTGTCATACAACTCAATTAAAAAAATATATTTTTTAAA
>OV651819.1:64172949-64245834 GCA_927349885.1 Psylliodes chrysocephalus | reverse complement strand
ATAAAAGGCGACATTCGTACGTTAACGTGCGATCGAGGATATTACTTCTCGCTACTATAAAAGTTGAAAGAATAGAATTTTAATCGGATTGAACGCGATGTAGTGGTGCGGGGGGCTGCTGCTGTCTGCGTTACTCGCTGGTGAGCTCACTCAAGGTGAACGAGTGTTTCATTAAACTCACTCACCTCTTCAAATCTCGAAATAATAATAATACCTTTATAAATGTCACAGCGAGCGTTCAGGAAACTTAAAATCGCCAATGTGTTCATTATTTAGGTCATACAATGAGCAAGTGCTCGATTTCGACACTGAACATTTCATATATTTCGATATTGTAGGTACGTATTAAATCAGAATCTGAAAATAAATAAGTACCATACGTAAAAAAATATGCGTTTTTGTAAACTTACACCTCGTTTTATACACACACGCGGATTTTACGTAGGAAAATAATATAAACCTAATTGTCACTTGATTGGAAAAAATTATGACTAGTCTATTTTTTAGTTTCCTCAATTTTATTAACGAAAGACACTATAAACTCATATTGTCAAGCTAGAAGAAGAGCACCTAATTTTTCCGATTAAGGCCAGAGTGGAAAAGTTTTTATATTGGTATAGAATTAGCCTAAAATTAGTCTGAAATTATACCATTATCGTTTTTTACATTGCTGAATTTTTTAATGAAAAACAGAATAATTGCCTGTTTTTAAGCCAGCAGAGTACCTAATTTTTTCTATAAAGAAAGGAGAAAAACATCAAAGCAAGATTTACGTCGTTCCAGATCATAAAACAGGATACAAATCAAATGTAAAGCTAAAGAAAACACAAGGAGAAATCAATTAAATGTCTTTTTAAAGCTTCTAATGTAAGTAAAATGTCTAAATATAATATTTATTGTAAACTAGTCATAATATGTATCTTACGGAGTGTAATTTATTTTATTACAAGTTTCTATAATATAAAATTTCACAGTCAGATCCTGACTTACAAACAACAATAATTATACATTAACATTAACTTACTAGAAAATAAAGTTTATTTTTTATAAAGTTTTAATGTTAGATAAAAAGTTGCTAGTGTTATTTTTTTGTTGAACTCCAATTGTGTCATTGTAAATGTTTTTTAAAGGATTCTAAACGCTTAGAACAGTGGCAGGATATACAGTGAGAATCTTAAGTCTTACCCCCCCCTAACTAACTCGTTACTGGAGTCTTGTTAGGAAAATCGCCTAGACAGGCGATTTTTGTTTTCTACAATGTACATTTTTGTATGATTAGTTTACCCTTAATTTCATCCCTTACTCGAGGGGAACAACCCTTTCGAAAAATTTAAATGGCATAGGGTGGTGAGTGATAGCTCATTTGAAAGGGGGTTTTATTCTCTATTCAACCGTGCAAAAAAAATTTAAATTTGCTTCATTACGTGTTGATTTATTAATGTTTAAAAATAACAAAATCTCACAAAATAGAAAAGCAACTAAACTAATAGTGACTTTCTAATGGCAAAAAGTCTTACTTCACGTCTGAACCAAAACCGAAATCATGCAGGGCCGAATTTTAATTATAAGGATGAGTGTGCTACGTTAATTTCCGTTATTCTGAAACAAAAATTAATCGAGAATTAATTAAGCAAATTTCAAAATTTTTTACATGGTTAAATAGAGAATAAAACCCTCTTTCAAATGAGCTATCACTCACCACCCCCATGCCATTTAAATTTTTCGAAAGGGTTGCTCCCCTCGAGTAAGGGATGAAATTAAGGGTAAAATAATCATACAAAAATGTACATTGTAGAAAACAAAAATCGACCTTTCGATTTTTCGATTTTCCGATTTTTCGATTTTTCGATTTTTCGATTTTTTGATTTTTCGATTTTTCGATTTTTCGATTTTTCGATTTTTCGATTTTTCGATTTTTCGATTTTTCGATTTTTCGATTTTTCGATTTTTCGATTTTTCGATTTTTCGATTTTTCGATTTTTCGATTTTTCGATTTTTCGATTTTTCGATTTTTCGATTTTTCGATTTTTCGATTTTTCGATTTTTCGATTTTTCGATTTTTCGATTTTTCGATTTTTCGATTTTTCGATTTTTCGATTTTTCGATTTTTCGATTTTTCGATTTTTCGATTTTTCGATTTTTCGATTTTTCGATTTTTAGATTTTTAGATTTTTTGAATTTTCGATTTTTCGATTTTTCGATTTTTAGATTTTTAGATTTTTAGATTTTTAGATTTTTAGATTTTTAGATTTTTAGATTTTTAGATTTTTAGATTTTTAGATTTTTAGATTTTTAGATTTTTAGATTTTTAGATTTTTAGATTTTTAGATTTTTAGATTTTTAGATTTTTAGATTTTTAGATTTTTAGATTTTTAGATTTTTAGATTTTTAGATTTTTAGATTTTTAGATTTTTAGATTTTTAGATTTTTAGATTTTTAGATTTTTAGATTTTTAGATTTTTAGATTTTTAGATTTTTAGATTTTTAGATTTTTAGATTTTTAGATTTTTAGATTTTTAGATTTTTAGATTTTTAGATTTTTAGATTTTTAGATTTTTAGATTTTTAGATTTTTAGATTTTTAGATTTTTAGATTTTTAGATTTTTAGATTTTTAGATTTTTAGATTTTTAGATTTTTAGATTTTTAGATTTTTAGATTTTTAGATTTTTAGATTTTTAGATTTTTAGATTTTTAGATTTTTAGATTTTTAGATTTTTAGATTTTTAGATTTTTAGATTTTTAGATTTTTAGATTTTTAGATTTTTAGATTTTTAGATTTTTAGATTTTTAGATTTTTAGATTTTTAGATTTTTAGATTTTTAGATTTTTAGATTTTTAGATTTTTAGATTTTTAGATTTTTAGATTTTTAGATTTTTAGATTTTTAGATTTTTAGATTTTTAGATTTTTAGATTTTTAGATTTTTAGATTTTTAGATTTTTAGATTTTTAGATTTTTAGATTTTTAGATTTTTAGATTTTTAGATTTTTAGATTTTTAGATTTTTAGATTTTTAGATTTTTAGATTTTTAGATTTTTAGATTTTTAGATTTTTAGATTTTTAGATTTTTAGATTTTTAGATTTTTAGATTTTTAGATTTTTAGATTTTTAGATTTTTAGATTTTTAGATTTTTAGATTTTTAGATTTTTAGATTTTTAGATTTTTAGATTTTTAGATTTTTAGATTTTTAGATTTTTAGATTTTTAGATTTTTAGATTTTTAGATTTTTAGATTTTTAGATTTTTAGATTTTTAGATTTTTAGATTTTTAGATTTTTAGATTTTTAGATTTTTAGATTTTTAGATTTTTAGATTTTTAGATTTTTAGATTTTTAGATTTTTAGATTTTTAGATTTTTAGATTTTTAGATTTTTAGATTTTTAGATTTTTAGATTTTTAGATTTTTAGATTTTTAGATTTTTAGATTTTTAGATTTTTAGATTTTTAGATTTTTAGATTTTTAGATTTTTAGATTTTTAGATTTTTAGATTTTTAGATTTTTAGATTTTTAGATTTTTAGATTTTTAGATTTTTAGATTTTTAGATTTTTAGATTTTTAGATTTTTAGATTTTTAGATTTTTAGATTTTTAGATTTTTAGATTTTTAGATTTTTAGATTTTTAGATTTTTAGATTTTTAGATTTTTAGATTTTTAGATTTTTAGATTTTTAGATTTTTAGATTTTTAGATTTTTAGATTTTTAGATTTTTAGATTTTTAGATTTTTAGATTTTTAGATTTTTAGATTTTTAGATTTTTAGATTTTTAGATTTTTAGATTTTTAGATTTTTAGATTTTTAGATTTTTAGATTTTTAGATTTTTAGATTTTTAGATTTTTAGATTTTTAGATTTTTAGATTTTTAGATTTTTAGATTTTTAGATTTTTAGATTTTTAGATTTTTAGATTTTTAGATTTTTAGATTTTTAGATTTTTAGATTTTTAGATTTTTAGATTTTTAGATTTTTAGATTTTTAGATTTTTAGATTTTTAGATTTTTAGATTTTTAGATTTTTAGATTTTTAGATTTTTAGATTTTTAGATTTTTAGATTTTTAGATTTTTAGATTTTTAGATTTTTAGATTTTTAGATTTTTAGATTTTTAGATTTTTAGATTTTTAGATTTTTAGATTTTTAGATTTTTAGATTTTTAGATTTTTAGATTTTTAGATTTTTAGATTTTTAGATTTTTAGATTTTTAGATTTTTAGATTTTTAGATTTTTAGATTTTTAGATTTTTAGATTTTTAGATTTTTAGATTTTTAGATTTTTAGATTTTTAGATTTTTAGATTTTTAGATTTTTAGATTTTTAGATTTTTAGATTTTTAGATTTTTAGATTTTTAGATTTTTAGATTTTTAGATTTTTAGATTTTTAGATTTTTAGATTTTTAGATTTTTAGATTTTTAGATTTTTAGATTTTTAGATTTTTAGATTTTTAGATTTTTAGATTTTTCGATTTTTCGATTTTTCGATTTTTCGATTTTTCGATTTTTCGATTTTTCGATTTTTCGATTTTTCGATTTTTCGATTTTTCGATTTTTCGATTTTTTTTTTATTGAATAAATGAGAAGTTTGTTTAACGCGCACCGCTGTGCCGGTTGGAGTGGGGTTGTTAGGTTTTTTTCGTTACAATCGTTACGGAATTTCTTGATTCGGTCGCCGCACTCAAAGCCCGCTATAAAATCTATGCAATAGCTTAAAAACCGCTTGGGACCCATTCCACCGTTGTGTTAAACGGAGATTTAAATAACGTTGTTAATGTAAAAATTTCATTTTAAACTTCGTTTAACACAACGATAAACTACTATTTCAAATAAAAATAGCGTCCAAGATGGAAGCAGTACGGCTTATGGTTATTTAAAATGGGTGTTCACTTTTTCCAATAATTTTATCATTTGTAACTTCACTTCAAAACTTTGTACTCATTTTTATTGTTGCATTCTTATTAAATTCAAAATCCTTCATTTAACGAAAAATATTAAATCTTATTTATGATGCCTAATAAATAAAAGCAATTTTTCTGTTGGCGGGGTCTCTAATATTACATGTACAAACCCAATAATCAGAGAAGATAAAAAGTTATCCTATGAAAAGTCGACCAATATCCTCCATAAAACATTTCTTTTCGCGAAGTAATAATGATTAAAACAATTTCGAAATGATATCGATAAAAAATTCCGAGAATAAATCGACCACCCTTTTTTTATCCACCCAAATTCTTTCCCAGCAGAGTTACGACAAATTGACGTCACAAAAACGTCATTAAAACGGGTATAAATGCCCGTTCCCAGGAACTCGATATCCATTATTATATTAAATCCTGTCTAATTTAGTTACTTTTCAAATTCAGTATTAAGTACCTTTCCTAAATCGACGTTCTTCCTAACCAACGCCTTTCCTATTCTACGTCCCGAAGACCTGTCTCACGAAGGATTTCACGTCACGACACTCACGTCACGCCACCATAAATCCCTACCTTTCTACGTCCCGACGTTCTCCGCTCGGGCGATCAACGTCTCACCGCCCTACTTCACGACGTTTGCTACCCGTAAACCTACCTAAATAATTCCTTCACAATCCGTGACGACACCCTTCGTTGGGCAGCACCTCCTAAGTATTTCCTATCTTATATCCATCCCGACGCAGTACTGTAAAAAATACCTTCCCCTCCGCCACGCTAAGCTTCTCGGCACAAGGTGACGCTCAACGCTGCGACGTACCCGAAATCGACGCCGTCACAATGCTAGATAAAATTAGTACATGATGTCTAGTTTAGACGAGCCAAATGTCTGTATTTTCAATGGTGAGTCTAAAAGTTTAATGTAACTTTCTTTGAGATGCCACCGGGGCATTCTTTTGAATAAGGGCTGACATTTGTTTCAAATTTTTATCATTGTAACCCAATAAACCACATGGCCTTCGGGTATTCACCCTGAAAGATAGTTATGTTAACATATGTTTTTCGAAGGGTGAATTTGGGTCATTTCAAAAAAATTATAAATATCAATATTTAAGAAATATTCAGGAACAGGGAGATATTATCTTTGGTAAATTATGCACACATATCCGAGCAAACCTAGATAGTAAAATTTAATAGTGAGTAAACTATTCGTTAGCTCAAAAGGGAACTTAAAGTATCCACCCATTCTACTAGGTTTGAACCATAAAGTATATGTAAACATTAATACAGTAAGTTAACCAACTGGCGAATTAACGCTGTTCGTTAACTCCGTTGGTCATCTACTCTATACTCGTCGAAATAAATACCTAAAGGTGCGTATAGATATAACGAGTCGGGCTCGGGCCGGGCCTGGGTCAGCTACGGGCCCAAATTCCTTAGATTTGTACGGTGTCGTATATTTACGACGCGTTGGAAAGAATTTTGATAGTGGCAACACTGTGAGTAGAAGAGTGATGGAACAGTCGCGTAGGAGCACTCTCACGAGTTGGTGAATAGGTATCCAGCTAATCAGGGTTGCCAATCAATCTGTGAGTAATTCCTCACATTTGTGAGTAGTTTACTAGTCTGTGAGTAATTTTGTGACTAAAGGGCAATTGTGAGAAATATGTGAGTAATCGGGAAGTCAGAGAAGGTATATTCTTGGTAGTTAGGCAAAATTCTGATCGGATAATTTATTAAAACCGTGTAATTTTTAAAGTAGCAGTCATTACAATTTTGTAGTTTTAAAATTGCAGCGCCCTCTATTGCTTGGCCAATATAAAATGTGATTTTGATATTGCAACTTACAACACTAGGTGTTGTGTTGATAGTGATAGTTTCATTGGGACTGTCCCAATCTAAGGTCATAATCCTCGATTAATATCTTTTTTTTATCATTTTGAAAGTATATTTTTTTATTAGTAATTTTTTTTCAGGTATTAAAATTAATGATTTACTATGTTTTTGCCGTTATTAAAAAATATTCTCTAATTCTTCAATCCTTTTGTCTGTGTCAAGCTGATTACAAAGATGTTTTTTTTATATATATTTTACTTGGTTAATAAAATGGTCAATGCACAGAAAAAAGTGCATCTGTTTTGACTGTTGTATGTTCTGAAAAATTTATCTTTTGCTGTTTGGCAACATTGCACAGTAGTAAAATAAAATCATACAAAAATGCACGAATACATAATATACAATAATTTATATTAAAAAAAAAACTAGTAATATTGATATTTTGAAGTTGTGAGTAATTGTGAGTAATCCGAAAAAGTTTTTGAGAGTAAAGTAGTTGGCAACCCTATCCAGCTTTTAAAATTGCAGTGGTTACACGAATTTATAAGGAGATGAATCGAAGACAGACTATAGACAAATTTCAGCTAGTTCCCTTGTAGTGCTGAACTTGTAAAACAGTAAAAATTATCTTTGATCAAAAGTATATGTGTGAATATAATAAAATAAATAATAAGCTAATAGTATCCAATTCTTTGAATAAAATGCATAGGTACATTCGATGAATACCTTGTTATCATCAAATAGCGGGTAACTGCGAGTAGGTACTATCACATGACATGTTTATTTATCATTGTTGAAACGTTGTAGTAGGTATACACAGACAAGTGTGTTGGAATTTTTTTAATCATTTGACCGTGATATGACCATGGAATTAAATTATCGAGTTTCATGCACATATTTTCATTTTGTTTTGAATCTTCAACGACATTTTAATAAGAATAACTAATTGTTTTTCTTTTAAGTATACATAGATGTTAAATTTGTACTTTTCAGTATAATTTCTAAACTAATAATGGGAAATTACTTTTAATTGTTAATAATTACTGTTTTTAGTATTTATATTTATCAAAGTGATAACCAATATCAGAGGGACCATATTATTTGACACCATTCGAGAAAGATTGTATTATATTATTTTGCTGGTATACCCAGACACTTTGATCTCGAATCACTTTCTGTTGAAAATTATCTGTAATAGGTAATAAAACTAATCAAGCAGCAGTTTTTGTCGCTATCTTTAGTTCAAATTTACCTTTAAATGAAATAAAGAAAATGCTCGTCAATTACAGATTCTTTATGACAAATGATTTCCAAATTATAGACTTCTTCATTGTAATACGAAGTATGGCACGAGCAACAAACTACCAGAGTTAGAACAAATTTCTTGAATATTTTTTAAAACTCTGTGGCAGGAACGATTCCAATCCTTCTCTCAAAAAATTTAATAAAGTTCTGCTAAGGTGTTAAAGAATAAATTTTATTAATTTAACATATTTACTATAAACAGTGCAATAAATTCGTTAATATAACAGTTAATTTTTCATTTTTATTTTCATAGTAAGTTGTTAGGTATATTGATGTAATAAAGTCTACATTATTAATTTAATCATAATAATTTTGTCCTGCATATAGAATATTATCAAATATATAGTTTTTTTTTTAATTGAAATAATAGCAAATTTCTGTCAGCTATTGACAACAATTTTATAGTCGAAATTAAAAGGTATTATTACGTTTATAGCATTTTTATGTTCAACTAAATTATACTCTTTTAATTTTATATAAACTACTGTTAATTTTACATTTTTAATATTACGAAAAATGATTAACTTTTAGGGAGAAATATTCTTGTTATAACAATAATATTATGAATCAAATAATATAGTATTAGTACTAAACTTAAACTGTACTGATAATAAATCCATATTAAATCTGTCAAAATGATGACAAGTGGGAACTGACAGTTTAGATATGGCAACCCTGTGGACCTGTTATCATTGGCAGGGTGAATGATACATATATATTTGTATAGATTGCTCAAAGAGGGTAGTTTGCGACTGGCAATATTGCCTCGCAACTGCCCATTAATCAGAATCGGTTTAGCAAAATTTTACCAATTTTCAGCCTTTGAATATAGTAAAAAAATAATAACCCACATTTTTACTTCAAAGCATAAGCTTATATTTATTTTGAAAAACATGGATGGTCAATCTATATGACTATTTCATTGACCCTGTCAAATCACCAAGCCTACAGAATTGTCATATCATAACACATACTTTGATTTTCTTTTACTATACGGAGAATGGTCGCACTGCGCAGCTTTCTGAGTGCCTTTTAAAAGGAGATAGAAAACTCCGCCATTTTGAACCCTTATTACGTGTTGCCTACATCTTGGCGCAATATTTTTAATAGGTGTGTTTTAATCATTGATCTGGCAACCTAGGGATACGACATGCGTAAACGAAAAGTGGGACCGGTCCGCCATTACTGTGAGTGCAAGTTGTCAAATTTTATAGGTTATATTTTTAGTGTCATTTGTGTAATTAAATTTGAATTTAATTTGTGTTTGAGCAAATTTTGAGTGTTAAAAACTTATAAAGTATATAATGCATTGCTGTGTTATACGTTCCTGCTCCAGCGATAGACGTTTTTGTGAAAAATCGACTGGAATAACGTTTCATAGGTTAGTATCAAAATTATAAATATTATACAGGATAGTATTATGACAGGTTTGTATAAAATGTGTAAAAGTATGCTTTTAAAAATGCAAAAAAAATCATTTATCAACTTTTGGGCCCACCTATATTGGAATAAATACTTTTTCATACGAAATAATATTTATAGATTTCCAAAAAATCCTGAAAAACGTAGCGCGTGAATACAGTTCGTCAAGAAGCATAATTGGGAACCTTCTAAATTCAGTTGTATATGTTCCAAGCATTTTCTTGAGAAGTACATTAATCGTACGCTATTTCGTTTATCAGATTTATAGGCATTTTATATTCTTATTTCTATTTAAATATAACCTACATTTGCGGTCCTTCCACCAATTTTATTTATTAGTTCAACAGCTGATTGAAAAGTAGAGCTTCATGTTTTGTGTATGCTTGAGTATTGTTTGTTTTATTATAGTTAATTTAAAACAATATTAATATACCTTTTTACTTACCTATAATTTGTTTCAGATTAGTGCGTTTAAAGGAATTGGTGAAAATGAAGTGATTCGCCAGCTTTGGGGATGTGCCAGTAAAAGTGACATCGAAGTTATTCAACGTTTCCAGAATAAAGTATTAAGGAACATGGTACTGCCACAATACTGATCTTCATAGGAACCTTAAAGTGGAGACTGTTGAAAATACAATACAAACATTTGCCAGTAGTCACCAACGACTGCTCCTACATGGAAACCTCGAGATTACCCAGCTCCTCAACAATGCCAATCTAATAAGAAGACTCAAGAGAATTAAGCCTTTTGAGTTAGTTCAGTGATGTTAAAGCAGAGTATAGTGCAGTTAAGTGATTTAGACTCTAAGGTATATTAGAGAGTAGAATATCGGTTTGTGAATTTTTTCATCCCTTGATAAGTTAGAATAAAATTTCTAATTTATCTCAATGATTAGGTTTTAATAATCGTAAATGTTTCTTTACTTGGGGCATTTTAAAAAAAAACTGTTTCAAATTAGTGCATTTAAAGGACTTGGAAATGAAGTGATTTGCCTTTATATTTTATGAAATAATGTTTAAAAATTATTTATTTGTTTGTTTTAAGAATCAATGTTTGAATTTTGTGTATTTTAAATAGACATGTATATTTATATGTCTTTTTTTAGTCTAATAATATTTTAAAAAAGCTAGAATTTCTGAAATATTACTATTTAATATCTCTAAAAGATTTCTAATTTTTATTTCAGAAATATTACTGTGAAATATTATATTTACAGGATATTTTTTCGTTTCAGGCACATTTCTGAAATGTTTCAATGTAATATTTTTAAAATATTTTTGAAATGTGTTTGTGCTGTATTGGAAAGTCCTCAAGAATAAATTAATATCGAACAATGCATTAAGATGGTGCTTCTCATTCTTTTATTCCTAGAATAATATCTGCTAAGCGACTTAACATATCTCTCCCACAGAATTTAGTAGTTATGTTTAGATTTTTCATGAATTATTATTAATAATTAATATGTACATATTTTTAATTAATTTACCTATTATTATTTAGGATTTTATTATTATTTAATAACTGTAATATGTATTATTGTATTGTTTTAATGGGCTCTGGCCCAAACATAAATAATATACCTCCATTCAAAAATAAAAAAGTATTTTCTGTAGTACGAATTTGAACACTAATAAAGTCAGTTAAAAAATAGTTTTTAAAACACTTTAACATTTAAACATTATAAATTCATAATTATAATTAATTTTGTTGATATTAAAATGTTATTGACCTGTTTATTTAGTAATAATACCAGGAGTGCTATCAATATTAGCATGGCTTCGCTAATTTACTGTATGTCTTGCATGAAGATATACACCATTCAGTCTGAATCTACAAAAGTACCAAGACCAAGTAAGATTAATCCACATTTTGATTTCCTGAATAGTGCATCTACCTACACAGAGATTGCTTATTAGCCATTTTCCGCGAGCCTTGCATTAAGTTTCGTATCTGATCATCGAGCTTTTAGTGTATGAACATTTGTTCTTAATTTCGAGAAAGCTGTTAAAGTAAGGTTAGATTACTTGACATTTGCGACCTTGTACTTTCCGATTTAAAGACAGAAGCATTGGGCTCATTGAAAAACAAAAAACTAAATATTGGGCTATTTATGTGCCCTAGTGCAAACGTGTGACGACTGATCCAATAAATCGAACTCTGTTTACTTTTGTCGCTTATGTGAACCAAAAATGTACTATTTATTTTTTCTGTGAATGATTTTAACGCTTTAGGTTTAATTCCACCAGTGTGTTAAAGTTTAAACTATTAATTGAGGATTAAAATTACATTTTATCTAAAAATGTCATTTTAAACTTATATCATGGTCATTGATTAGTTGCAATTTTGCAAATAATATATTCTCCAGTGCTTAATAGCCACTTGAGTGATAATTAAATCAGTTATATTTTATTTCTTTCATTTACTTTATTCAGCACCTTTCGGCTGAAAACTGGGCATATTTAAGCTTTTAAACCCTTTTCTTTTGTAACCTCGGCCTTCCACTACCTTTTAAGTCAATGTCAATAAAAAGGAAATTTATTTTTTTATAGTTCAAATAATGATATTTAACCAGAAATAGAACAATAAAAACTTGTAAATTCGGTTCTGCTCTTCCGCCATTTTAGTGAGTGCAAAGGCCACGCCTACCGGTCCCACTTTTGTATATCAAAAACAATACATATGACGTATCCTTACGTTGCCTTATCAATGGTTTTAATCATCCGCTTCTGCTTCGGAATTGTCGGTTTTCTTGTTTTAATCTGACAGGTTAAAACGACTAAACCGACAATTCCGGAAGCAGAAGCGGATGATTAAAACGCACCTGATATTTTGCTTGCTGCTGTCAGTGTCAGTGTCAGACGGTCTTTCACTTATAATATTTATGCAATGTACAAGGTTATCCCACAACATTTTAAAGAAATGTCTGTAAGTAAATTTAAAAAATTTTACAAAAAGTTTCTTCTTGACACAGCAGAGTGATAGCTACTTTTTAGAATGTTTATACTTTTTTTTCTCACTATCATTTGTGTTTATATTTATATTGTTTTTTGTACGATGTCCTGTGGCGTTGGTAATACTCAGGGCTGGTGCTTTGATCAGTATCCACAGTGAACAGTTCACCAGTCCTTTTTGCAGCCTTCTTTGGCACTTTTTTTTCTGAATATTTTTATATGTATAAAAAACTGGAAGTTGCAAATAAAGTTTATTATTATTATATTATTATTATTATTTACGAATAATTAAGAACAAACAACAAACAAACGATTTATGCTAATCAAAATTCATAAACTTGCAAAAAAATTGTTGGGGGCTAAATAGAGGATCAATTTTATTTTTTACTTTTATAAATAAACGAAATGAGAACAAACAATTATTATTTGCGAACAATTAAGAAAAAACAACGAACAAACGATTTATGCTAATAGAAATTCAAAAATTTGCAATAAAAATTTTTTGGGGGGTCAGCTTTAGTGACCCTTAAAACGACTAAACCGACAATTCCGGAAGCAGAAGCGGATGATTAAAACGCTCCTGATATTTTGCTTGCTGCTGTCAGTGTCAGTTAATATTATTTTTGGAGTCACAGTTTATTGCTAAAGAATAAGTTAGCTCACTCAGACCAATTGAAAGTTTCAAAATAACATCCACTCCAGGGATACAAATTCAGGATACGCAGAAGACTGCTGTTTTATTATAGGCGATTGTCATATATTGTATTATCCGAGTTGCGCAGTGTATAAACTGGAACATTGAGATCAAAAGTGCCGACGCAGAGTGAGCGATCTGATTCTTTAGCTATAAACTGTGGCATAGGAATCAAAATGGACGCGCCCTATGTTGGGAGTGTCGGATCTCTCTCTTGCACCGTATAGTAATCAAAAAGCCATATTCGAGCGGTCAACTGGTTTAAATATATTTCATGCTATTTGAAAACGGTTTGAACTATTCCCATTCGAGTGACCAAACAATGACGTCACTTTAAATTAGGTTTAAACCAGCTGCATCTGCTTTTGAAACGTTTCATGAAAGGGGCGTTTGATTTGAAACTCGATCGAGCGAGCGTCGAGGAGACCGAGAAGTGACGACGTCACAATAGAGCATTAAATCAAATCAAATAAAACAGAGTAAAAAACATAACCTCGTTTTTTTGTAATTCTTATTTCTGGTTTGTGTGTCAAAATAGTGAGCAAAAAGTAAAGAAAATGAAAAAACTTTTAATAATAAGGGGTTATGGCCCTGAAATGCAGCATATACCACAAATGCCCGCTTCGCTCTCATACTCCATGCCTGTGATTACTGGTGATTAGATCTGGACAGAGAAAATGTATTTTCGAAACAGACATTTTGTGTTTTTTATGACGAATAATTTTAGCTATAAGACAAAAGCGGCTAAGTAATTTGTTGACTTCTTGTCTCGTATTTAATTTTGAGATTCAAATATGTTTGTAAGTTAGTTAAAAAGAGATAGGTAGAGACAAAGACAAATTTCTCCCTCTTCTCGATCCATCTGCTCTGAGAACATTGAGCTCGCTCTGTTCTCGCTCCAAAGCAAAACAAACACTTTAGGGATCTCTCGGAGTGTCAATTCAAACACGTTTGCAGCGCTCGGAGATCTTCGATGATCAAATCAAACGCACCATTAGAACGGTTCGAGGAAATAAAAATGTCATTAATGTCAAAAATAATAACAAACATCATAGAGGATAGCATAGATAATAAAATTTATGATAAAACAGATTATTTATATTATGGTCATAAGAAGAAAATAGAAAATGTATAATTATGAAGGTTTATAATGTATAAGAATTTTTGAAAACGACTTTGTAATTCTAAATAACTGGTGAAAGTCGAATTCTAAATATAACGATCCATTTTACATAAAACTCTGGTAATATTACATGAGGTTCTCTTTGGCGTATGAGGCAAAAATTATCTATTGCTAGCACATACATTGCCAGAGATTGACAAACTCACAAATCATTAACTTAACAGTGACATCACTGTTTCAAAATTATATATTTGAGCGCTTTCAAAATTTATGACGTAGTATTAAAACTGGTTCTAAAAGTTGTTGAAAATATTTTTAAACCAAAGAGACCACTCGAATATGGCTAAAGTATGTGGTCAAAACCCACTGGTAATGAAATGCCTCTTAGACTAGGTAATAAAGAGAGGCCGCGTAACACGTATATCGAGCACACGTAGTATTCTGTGCCGATTATCTATTGGCCGCCACTATTTTGGTGCTAATCATTTCTGTGACACCAAAGTTTTTGTTCGTGTTTATTTCTGATTTTTGAATTAAACGACATTTATTAGTTGGTTTATTACAATGGTTTATTGTGTAGCATATCAGTATTAAAGTTATAGCGGCAAGAAATAAGCAGATATTACGTTTTACAGGTAAATGATAAACATCAATAGTTTTCACTTTATATATTTTCTTATATTTTTCATGTTATTTGGTGTTATACAACTTGGTATTTACATATTGTACATGTCTCACTCCAAAGTAATAAATTTTACGCCACCAAGTTTGTTTATTTTATGCTTTTCATTGATATTTAAGCAATTAATGATATTAAAATGGCCAAACATGTAATTTTTTCCAGTAGCGTATCGTAGAATTCTAAATATTAACTTTTATTAAATCCTAATTTACTTTTGCTTCTTATTTAATTGCAGCAATGTTTATTTGTTGTTTTATTTTAGATTTCCTGTGGATCCAGCAAAAATCTTTGGATTCAGGCAACGAAAATTGCAAACTGGATGCCTACGCCAAATGATAGATAGTGTTCAAAACATTTTGAAAGACATTTGTTTATGGGACGGACTATAAAAGACGTTTACTAAATGGAGCAGTTTTCACTATATTTCCTGAATTCTCTAAATACATGCAGCCGAAGAAGGTGCATATACTAATAAACATAATTAAACATATATATTTTTTTAATTACTTTTCATTATTATGTTATGAACTTTTAAGAATTTAGCAATCCTTTTGTGTATAATTCAAAATATTACCGTAACAATTGATTGTTTGTAGTATTGTAGTACTTAAAAAGAAGAGCATTGCATTTGGAATCAGAGCCAGGCCCTTCAAATAGAACTTTAAATAAGGAATCTATTCCAGAATGCCCTAGAATAAAACGGCTAAGAAGACAACTTTTACAACAAATAGAAAAGAATAAAGAAAAAAGCAAGACAAATCAAAGTTCTTAAACAAAAACTTAAAAAATATAAAAAATAGAGTTGTTCGCTAAAACTTCTTGTTATTGTACCAAATTAGTATTAGTTAAGGGTCAGTAATAAATGTATCTTCATTTATGTATAATTTTTCTTACTAGCCTAATTTAATAATATCCAGATAGCACACTACATCTTAAAGACGTCCAGTTCATGTCTTACTTTCGTCCAAACGTACTGATACGTAAAACGGACGGTTTTAAGACACCCTGCTCAAGACGTGTTTGTTGGAATGTTTTTAGGACGTTTTAAATATGTCGGTAATATGGACGTTCAACTATTTTCGCTATATTTGAATATCGCGCCACGGCAGCGTTCTTGGCGCTGCCTGCAGCGCATGTAGATCGTCATTGTCATTGGCTGACTGGAGTCTCGCGCGCGCGTATCGAGTCGTGTTCTTCCTCTATTTGCCTTCTTCTCGGGACAGCCATTGTATAATATTTTTAGCGCCAGTCTGTGGACATTGTCATTACTTTTTCGTGGTTGTGTGTGTATATATATTGTCTTTTTATATTATTTATTTGCCATTATTGGAACTGTGGTATACCGGAACTAGTAAACTTTATCATTAAAAACGGTAAGTTTTGAGATATTTTCATTTTAATTTCATAATCTCACTTTAATAATGTCTTATTTTTTAGAAAAACATCTTAAAACAATAATTCAACGAATTGATATGCTACGGAGACATTAGTTACAGACGCTTTGGCTAAAATTAATACCATAAAAGAAATTTTTAAATCGACCAAACTGGAATAGTTTCTCATAGCAACAAGTACTTGGAGTCATTTTTTAATTATTTTATCCAACACTGTAAAATAATATTTATTCTGACAAGATTAGTTTAATAATATATAATAAACAGTAGTAGCCAAGTATTCATTTATTTTATTTCCATCAAGTAAATACCTAGACGACTTAAACACGTCCAATACGGTTTGTTTTCAAGACGTACAAAACTGTATGTCTTAAAGACGTACAAAATTCGTTGTCCTAAGACGCCTTGTTTTGGAACAAATTACGTCCTATAGAGGCCTTTAAAACATCTTTTGGATATTAGCGTAGATCTTGAAAACGTCACGAACGTCGTGAACAAACGTATTTAAGATGTCTTTAAAACGTGTCTGTGCTATCTGGGTAGTGTCATTCTTTATTAAGTAAAAATAAATCTTTTTGTAATACATGTAGATCATTATGTTTTATTTTGCGTAATTTAAAAAAAAACATTTTATTATGTAAACGATTTCATTCAGTTTATTTCTATATATTTTTTTTGTGTCTTATTTATTTTAAATTTTACGCTTTGAACTTGCTTTGAACCTAAAAAGATCAATGAAGTACTAATAACATAAATACAAGTTCGTTTTTTTATTTACAACATGTTACGCCTTTGGTCAAATATCGTTAGTGTCAGAATGGAACAATATTTTCAGCGACGTTATGAGTCCTTTCTTTATTACCTAGTCTAAGGAACGCCTAACTATTTTTCTATATTTCGATTTTTCGACATTTCGATTTTTCGATACAAAATTTTTATAATGTCAGTCACTAATAGTGACGACGTAATTAGAGGCAAATAAATTTCATGCTAAATAAATACTTATTGCAAACCTGAAATTTTGACATTAGAGTCATTGTCTTCATACATATGTATTTCTGACCACATTTTAAAAATTTTAAATTACAGTTTATCTTTTTGTTGTTTATCAATAGTACATAATATGGAAGAGGTATTCGAAATTGTTATTTTAGAAGGTTTTGATGACGATGATATTAAATATTTAATATTAAAAAACTTCGAACTGATACGAATGTCGGCGAGCGCACCCGAAAGCTATAAAGTTACCACTATCTGCTGACTTTAAACATCCACAATTAAGGACAGGCACAATCTTTAATAAAGCCAGTTCTAGACCACAAACGATCTGCGCATGCTCATATGTCAAAATAAGGGCTAAAAGCGAATGGACAAGGATTCTTATCGCGAACTCAATGAATAGAATAGAGAGAGACATTACATAGGAATCGCATTCTGGGGAAAAAAGATAGGCGTCTCAACACGTGCCCGTATTGAAAGATGAGAATTCCAATGCTGACTTTAAGTGAACTTGCAATATATCTCTAGCCCTTAACGAATACTGGTGCGAATTGCCCTAAATGTGTTGACAAAAAATAATCGTATGTAAAGCCATGCAAAAATCGGATGCTAAAGTAGCAAATATTATTTTATTGTTAGAGCAAACCAAAACATATTTATGTAATAATAGGTCAGATAAGGGTTTGAGCTATATTTAGAACAGGCAAAAAATATTGCAGAAGATATCGAATGCAAGAGCATAGTTTATCTAGGCTTTTTCACTGACTTGAATTATTAATAGATATTTTTGTGTATGTATGTATTTATTTGGTTATTATATTAGTAAATTAATAATTTATTAGTGAGTGGTGGCAGCTACCCTAGGAACGGCTCTGATAAAACACATATATTAATGTTTGTTTCAAGTGGAGAAACATATACTATCGAAAAGTAATATCAATCTATGTGAGGAGAGGACGATATTGGCAAATGAATGGACAAAATATCGTGGATATTGACCTTTTAAAAAAATAGGGAATCAAAAGTGCCAGAAAAGTGTTTGGAAAAAGGATTCCGTACTGTAACCTACCGCATGCAGGTACCTTTATAATTTATTATTTCTATTTATTAATATAATATTGCATTCTTATTTAAATTCAAAATCCTTTATTTAACGAAAAATCTCCCAGATAATTAAATCTTATTTACGACACCTAATAAATAATATTTATAAGTGCTCTTTTCTGATATACGAGTAGGTGTTCATGTTTGTGCCTTACAATTTGGTAGTGGTAGTGCATATTCGAGGAGTTATATTTATTGTGTAGTATATTAGGTAGGTACTTTAAAAGTTTATTAAATAGTAAAATATTGGTGTTTTTATAAATTTAATAAAAATAATTTAATAGTAGAATTATATTGTTACAATAGTAATGGATTCAGAGGTGCGTCCAAGTGAAACCCAATTACGTCGGCGAAAGCCCTTATCAAAGGATGAAAAGAACATTATATGGAAAGTGTATAATGGGCTGAAACAGACACTTCCTACAAATGAAGCTGTAAACCGCAGTTCTTTTTTAACTGGAGTATCTGTTTCAACAATTGAACGTATTTTATGCGAAAAGACAAAAAAGGCTACTTAGAAGCCCTTAAAACACATAACCGTGGTCGAAAATTGTTGAAATTGGATGATAACCAAAAACAAATCATTCGTAGAACTGTACATTTTTTTTTTTTTTTCGAAAACGGTGTAGGAAATCAATTTTAATTGAGAGGTTAGATATAGTGTCCTGGCGATGACGTTATTTACGAAATATTAAAGAGTTTAGAGCCGCTAAAAAAAAGATATACTATCTCGATGAAACGTGTGTGAATGCTGGACACGCGGTATGTAAGATATGGCAAGATACTTCTGTAACTAGTCATCGCCAAGCTTTTATAGAGGGATTATCTACAGGTTTGAAAGCACCATCAGGTAAAGGACAGTGCCTTATTGTTACCCATATCGGAAGTGACAGTGGATTTTTGGAAAATAGCGCTCTTGTGTTTATATCGAAAAAACAGGATACCACCACGAGGACATGAATGCGGAATGCTTTGAAAAATGGTTTACTGAAGTATTACAGAGTATAGAACTAAATTCAGTTATTGTACTAGATAACGCTTCTTATCACAGTCGATGAGTTGAACGCATTACGATAATGTCCAGTAGGAAAGCGGATATGCAAACCTGGCTGCGGGATAAAGCAATGACATTTACTGAGGAGATGTCTAAAGTGGAATTAATAGACCTAATAAAGGAACACCGCTATAAATATATTCAATATGTTTTCGACACAATGGCTCGTGATCGTGGTATTACGGTATTAACACTTCTCCCTTATCACTGCGAATTCAATCCTATTGAACTAATTTGGGCGCAAGTGAAAGGGTTTGTAGCTCGAGAAAATAAAACTTTTAAAATAGCCGACGTTCAAAGTTTATTATAAACCGGTATAGAACGTATAAAACCTGAAGATTGGCAGAATGCTATTTCCCATGTAATTAGGGAAGAAAATAATATGTGGCGCTTGGACAGTATGATCGAAACGGTAGTTGAACCTTTAGTTATAACTTTAAGTTCCGACGATAAAGACGATTCCAGTGATAGTTCTGCAGAATCAATGGATTACGAAACTTCATAGATTTAGAATTCAAGTAAGTGATACCAAGCTTAATTTACATATTTTTATAATAAACAAAATACAATTATAAACATGGATGAATTATTATAACAAAAATAGATAACCAACCTACTTTCATCTAGTAACATTCATAAATACCCATTTAATTTGCCAATATAGTATTTCTGCGACCCTGGAAGAGTACATTTTGATATGATAACGATACCTTTTGCAGTTTTAAGGCACACCTTCTTCAATATTTTGTTCTAGTATAATACCCCATTTAATTTTCCAATAGTGTTTCTACGCCACTGGCATAATATTTACATATTTTATTAATAAACAAAACAAAATTATAAACATAAATGATTATTTAATATTACCGCATTTAAGTTGCCAATAGTTTTTATACGCCACTGGCGTAATTCATTTTGACAATAAACATGCATTTATGAGTAGTTGGCATGTGATACCGTTAACTTCTGCAGTTTTAAGCGCGTGATTCCATTCTTTATGTTCTGGTATAGTATTATTGTTGTACGTAAACAGGGAGGAATCACCTTCTTCAATATTTTGTCCGAGTATAGACGATCACTTTTACCACTAGAGGAAAAAGGCCAAATACAGTAAGTATAGAATTTAAAATAAAATAAACTTGTGAGGTAAATAATAACATTTTAGAGAGTAAAATAACGAACAAATAAAGGGGTGCCGGGGGTGGGCCGTCACAGTACCAAGGGAGGTTAGTAGGATCTCGCATTAGTACAAAGGAATCAGGTGACTTTGTGGTCATCACAACAGATTCAAAATAAAATAATTAAAAATATTTTTTGAAATTTTACCAAGTAGTTTAGGTACCATGCATATGTGTTAGCTACCGGCGTGTGACGTAACTGACGTATGAAGCCAGAAAGTACGTTCTGGACTATCAAATGTCAATTGAAAACAAATAGTATCTTAAAAATACAAAATATTTTAATAGTTTTTTAAAAATCTAAGCAATTTATGAAAACAAAATTAAGAAGTCTGTGTTACAATAAACTAATACTTAAAAATCATACAAATATTGTTAATTGAAATTTAGAAAAATAAATATAAAATAGGTTAAATAAATTTGTAAGTAAACAGAGTGACAGAGATATCAAGGATCGGGCGGCAATTAATAAAAAATGAAAAGTGATTTAAAGCATTTAAAACTATTATTTGTAATTAGGTAGAGAGCAAAAAATAAGAAAGAAGTAAGTAACTGATAATGTATAATAAACAAATGAAAGTAAATAAGGAAGAATTGAATAATTATAAATGAGGAAAGGTAAAGAAAATATAGTCTGCTTTAGTTTGAATTTGTTACGTTAAGCATGTAACATTATAGGGCTTTATGTACCTACTTCAGAGATTTTGACCTTCAGAACATTGATGAACAAGATAGATGCCTGATGTGGAGAACTCATGTTTGCTAGATATGGTTAGCAAATGAAGGAGTATTGTCGATGTCAGTGACTTCATAGCTATTAATGTATCGACAGTGTTCACGGAAAGGAGTTTCAATTTGGGTCAAAGTGAACGTAGAATGATACAAGCGCCAGATTCAAATTAACCGCTAAAATAATATTTAGTTACTTCTCTCTGTTTAAAAGCCACTTTTCAATTCGCTCCTCATAGTATAAAAATGAACTCTAGCTATAATAAAATTGTATAGTAGCGCGATACTTTCATATATTATCCCATTTCTGACTATACCAAAATATTTTTTTCCGTAATTCCCGACTTTCCAAGTGCGTCGTCTGAACTCAGTGAACGGCCGGCGTCGCGTCCGTTGAATGAGTCCATGAAGGTTATTTTTAGACGTCACTTGACGTCACCGTCGTCCCGACGAGCGTTGTCCTACGCCCTTCGACAAATATAGACGCTCCAATCGCAATCATAATAATTTATTTTGGAGAATATTGCTACTACGCGGTGCTCAGTTAGTCACACCGAGGATTACTGACTCGTGTGTCATCGATTTAATTTTAATTTCCAGCCTAGAGTTCATAGTATTGCTAATGAAAATAGTTTGTACATTCCGATTTTGTATCTAACGCATTGGTGTGAGCTTGATGTTTGGTTTTTCTTACTTATACGAATTATGAGAAAAATCCCAACTCATGAAACGCAGTTTTTTTGTCATTCATCGGATTTCCATGTTTAAATTACGTCTAAATAAAACACAAAAACTATTTTTATAGTAAGAAGAATATACAGGCTTAGACTGTTCAGCTACGGGGGAAAACTATCAATATAATATAATAAAATAGAAGTAAAATTAACCAAGTAATTGACCGACGATATGACCGTTTTCGAGCGATAATCAAGAATGATTATCTTTTATAGAAAAATAGTTGCATTACTTGTGTGCAGGGACGGTCCATTTGTACAGTGAACACCCAGTTACATTTTATAAAAACAGATTATTTTAAAATAAATAATGTAAAAATATAAATTCAGTTTTAATAATTTCATTGTGTTAATCTCTATTTTTGGGTACGCCACTGTGCTCTGGCTAATCGCGTCACTGTGGTGCACGATTCTCAGTGAGCGCGAGGGATCGAGAGGTTTTCGCGAAAGTCTGTAGCTAAAAAGAGAGGTCAACACGTCAACAGTTCCGTGAAACAAACAATGTACCGGCTTAAAATGACTATAATCATGTTATTTTTTGCATCGCACATAATCAAGGCGTGGCGTCACGAAATATAGCGGGGCATACGAATCTTTTTAATTTATTAGAATAAAGAAGAGATGCTATGACGATACAATTTGAATATTGAGAAACAGTTTTAATAGTTAGATTATTAGTAAACAATATTTAGGGAGTTAGTAAATAAGTGCGACAAACTTCAGGGGGTGATTCTGCATGAAAAACTAATGAAAGTTTGCTATTTAAATGTATATCCGCAAAAACTTCGTTTCCGGGATAAAGTTTTTCTTAAAAACTGTTGATTTATGTATTGCTCTGAAACCGGTCGAGATATGCAAATTAAATTCGGTGGGTTTTAAGAGGTAGTTATTGCGCATTTTTTGACATGAAATTAAGAATTTTATGTTCATCATTGGCGCGCATACGGGTAATGATCTCAATTTTTTACAGAAACAAATTGAATGCCACTGAGATATTGCAAATTAAAAATTATTTTTTAATTACTCGTTCGAAACAGCTCTCTTGTCGTATGGGCGCCATTTTTTATGCAAAAAGAAACATTTTAACGAGTATTTTAATTTCTATAATGCTTTATCTAGTAGGCTACTAGCAACATTTATCTTATGTTAAACAGGAAGTGTCAACATTTGTCTTTTAACAAAATGTCAAATTAGCGTTTATTCATTATTGGGCTTTTAGTTTGCTATAACATTAATGCTATTAAGTAAGTAATATTTAATAGGAGAATATGTCAAAATAAGCACATGGCAAAAGCTTCATTAAAAGAGCATGTTCAAAAAGAACAGAAGATTGTCTAAGATCCGAAGTAAGGTCGACCTTCACCCATCTGTTTAACGGATAAAAGTTTCTTTTTATTAAATAAAATATATCGCACATGGGTTGCCTAAGAAAATACGGTCTTGATTATTTATTTTCCTAAAGTAAAAAAACGGCACCCTGTAAAGTATTCCCCGGATGCATCGACTATGCCCAAACTTTAATCAGCTCATCGCAGGATGAATTAAAGCTAAAGTATGTTTGGTGTTTTACTCTTCATCTGTTTTTGAGTTATCTTCAAAATTTATAATTTGCACTTTTCCTCAAATATCTAGAATTAGGTCCATTTTAGGGAAATCATGTAGAGGAACAAAATTATAGAGAATAACATCAAAAGTAACTGTTATCATGATTCCTATACTTTCCTTATATGTATACATAAAGGAAAGTAAAAAATGGCCGTGATCGTATTTTCTTAGGCAATTCATTTACGGTATATTTATAGACATATTTTATTTAATAAAAAAAACTTTCATCCATTAAACAGATGGGTGAAGGTCGACATTACTTACGGATCTTGTACTACTCTATGAGGAACCAGTTGAAAATAATAACAGAACTCATGACTATGCGTTTATCAGTAAAAGGACTCCTGAACAGAATAGGCATGCAAAATAAATAATTCTTGTATCGACTTTGTCACAAGGAACCAGAATCAATTAACAAAAATGAAAGGTAGACCGTTTCCATTTGACAAAATTTGGTTATGGTGAATTTAAAAGAGGAGATTTTTCAGAAACACTCTGTATAGGTAATACATAATTTCTGTGTCACTAAAGCAAAACTTATAGTAAAATAACACATGTCAGCAAAAACCGCACGTTTCTATGATTTGTTTAAAAGTTATACGCTCTGGAAATGGACTACTTTTTATTGGAACACCCTGTATATAGGATCGCAAAAGACAGACACTTTTTTAGAGGACCACATGTTTCTAAGACACATACTTTGATTACTATACGGTGCAAGAGAGAGGTCCGACACGCCCAACATAGGGTGCGGCCACAGTTTATAGCTAAAGAATCAGTTCGCTCACTCTGCGTCGGCACTTTTGATCTCAATGTTCCAGATTATACACTGCGCAACTCGGATAATACAATATATGACAACCGCCTATAACAAAACAGCAGTCTTCTGAGCATCCTGAATTTGTATCCCTGGAGTGGATGTTATTTTGGAACTTTCAACTGGTCTGAGTGAGCTAACTGATTCTTTAGCAATAAACTGTGACTCCAAAAATAATATTCACTGACAGCAGCAAGCAAAATATCAGGTGCGTTTTGTTCATCCGCTTCTGTTTCCGAAATTGTCGGTTTAGTCGTTTTAACCTGTCAGATTAAAACAAGAAAACCGACAATTCCGAAGCAGAAGCGGATGATTAAAACGCAAATATTAAAAATATTGCGCCAAGATGTAGGCAACACGTAATAAGGCGTCAGAATGGCGGATTTTTTTATCTCCTTTTAAAAGGCACTCAGAAGCTGCGCAATGCGACCATTCTCCGTATAGTAAGAGAAAATCAAAGTATGTGTTCTAAGAGCATTATATGACAATCAGTCAAAGACCTTATAAACTTGAAGTGACAAGGTGACAAACTGACCAAACATGGAGTTAAACACAATAATTAAACAAAATAATCCTTTAACCTACAGTATTATCGGAGACTTGTACAAACTTATACAAGGAACAAAGGTGACAAAGTGGGTATTATGAACTACAGTCTGTTCCCTATACTTACGCGAGTTTCGGATTAACAAAATTATGCAAATTAGTCATTGACAGCCAGTTCCAATAAATCTCTTCCCAAGAAATTAGGTAAAATTGCCCTAATGGTCAGATTTAAATTAAAATAAGGGTAGGTACTAAATTTGTTACAAATATTGCAGTTGAATTGACTCTTTGCAAGTGTTGACATTGTATGTATATTGTAAATTTAGTGGAAATTTTAAAAATGCCTAGACATGGGTTAGATGTAGATAGTCTAATTTGTAGTGTACATAAGTATTTTACGGATGAAAAAGAAAATGGCGGTCCTTTAAAATCGGTAATGTCTGTACAACAACGCGTATGCGATGTTCTAGGAATTAGTGAAACCAAATTAAGAGGAGTATTACAACTGCCGAAAGAAGGTCACCGCAAAACTCGCCTATCATTGAAAACGAAAGATATTCCAGATGGAAAGAAATTTGAAATTCGTGATACCATTTATCGAATGAGGGCCACCAAGGAACATGTGACCTTAAATACAATTCTCTCGGAATTAATAGATAAAAAATTTGGCGACATTGGCAGAACAAGTCTATGGCAAGTTTGGGTTTCAAATTTTAAAAGGAGGATAACAGAAAGGCCCTTTGTGAAAGAAGTTCTGTCGTGCACAAGAGAATTAACTTTGTAAGAAAATATTCTAAATTTGAAGAAGAAGGGGCGAATTTTATATATTTAGACGAAACATGGATATTTTCTAGGGGTGCAACCAAGAGAATATGGCAAAATGATAACGTAAAGTCCATCAAACATACCGATGGAGAAGAGAAGCGACACATAATTTTACATGTAGGAGGGAAATCTGGTTTTATAGAAGGTGCTGATGTAATATTTTCATCTAAATCAAAATCCAGTGACTATCACGATAATATAAACACAGAAATGTTTGTAAAATGGTTGCATGAAAAACTTCTCCCAGGTTTAAGTAAGCCCAGCGTAATTATTTTAGACAATGCACCTTACCATTCTAAAGTATCAAACAAAAGTCCAACGAATTCTTGGACTGTTGATAAAATTAAAGAATGGTTGACAAAGGAACATATACAATTTCCTCAATATATATTAAAATCAGAATTATTACGCTTGGCAAATATACACGCAAAACCAAAAACCTTTGTTGTGGATCAGATTATTGAAAGTTACGGTCATCAAGTTTTACGTCTGCCACCGTATCATTGCCAGTTTAATCCCATCGAATATATATGGGGAATAGCAAAAAAATATTATGACAACCATATTGGGCCTAATGGTTATAGTGACGACGCAGTTCGGGAAACTTGGCGAAAAGCACTTTCAATTGCAACTCCAGAAGTGTGGCGGAACTGTATATCCAAGTGCGAGAAACTAATAGAAGATTGGTGGACTCGTAAAAATAAAATAAACGAAATAAGTCCAATCATAATAACAATTAATGGTGATGACAGTGATGATGATGACGATTATGGTATTTTGGATGATAAAGACTGATTTTCATTTTTGTTGGCAAGTTCAAATTTTTTATTTTTCATTTGAAATTCTCTACTTGGAACAAATTTTGTTAGAAAATATTTTATTTTAGCTAAATAACCCTCTTATTATACATATACATTATTAGGTTTATAATAGCCACATTAGACTCCATTAATGAAGAAGTTTAATTCTGCTCTCAATTATACAAAAGATTCTTCATTATTATTTAATTAAAAAGTTGTACATTATTTTTCATTTTATTTAACCAGTTGATATTTCCCCAAAGAACGTCAAACTTTCGGGTACTTACCTAGAAATACTCGTAAAATTTTTAATCTGAAACCCGCGTAAGTATAGCGAACAGACTGTAATATGGGGATGGGACGTTTCAAAAAAATTGCATATCTGTGTTTTAATTTCTTACTTTTTTCGTGATAAATCTGATGTCCTAATAATACTTTTCTTTTGGATAGGTATATTGGTTTTTATAAATCCTAACTATTTTAAAGAAATATTATAAGAAAAAAAAATTGATATGAGATCTAGTTACCTTATTTGGCATTTATTGTTTACCTGGGATGAAAGTATTATAGGAATATAGCTGGAAATGGGATTACTCACTTCTTTTAATCACTTTTTGAACTTAAAGTAAATATAAATTGTATTGCTCGTATTATATTAATTACATATAAACAAAGAACATTTTTGAATATCTAGTATTTTGTGATTCTTTGGTGTAAGTACCTGTGTCGATATAACGTTTGTTTCGCAAAAGTGTGTCAGTATGAATAAATTTTATCTAAAAGAGATCTTTGATAAATTTAGCAAAAAAGATAACGATGTCAAATTTTGGAGATGTGAAAAAAAAGTGGAATGTGTAATGCACGATTACAAACTAGAAATGGCGAAGCGATAAAAAAAGTGAACATACGCACTCATGGAGCTTCGGCAGCAGATAAAGAAGCTGTGCAAGTAGTAACAGCCGATAAAAGACGCGCTGATGTGCAACTGAAGGAACAATTCAGGTAATTAAGAATTTATTGAACATATACAGTATTTCCAACATACTCCATTTTTAAAATTTTGTTTTTATTTCTTAATTAAAAGTTATTAACAAAAGTTTGGGTAATATTACTCAGGCTGTCCAAGCCCGACTGCCCAATATTTGCGCACTGAGGAAAACTATCAGACTAAAACGCAACGAGATTTAAGCTGCACCGCCAAATCCTATTACTCTTCAAGAATTGCGCATACCATAACCTTATAGAATTATACAAGGTAACAAGATGGCATTGAAGAAAATTTTCTTTTAGCGGATAGTAAAGAAGGTCAAAACAGAATTTTAATTTTTGGACTCCGCCAACATGGTTTACAACCGAAATATACACAAAAAACCTATGGAACCTGAGTAGAAGTTCCAGAAATTTGCTCCGGAGGCCTCAAAAAGCAAAAATCCTGAAAACAAAAAAAAATTGATATTCGCACCACAAATTTATCGGTAAATTATCGCGCAAACTTAATAGCACTCCATTACACAACATAATACGGCGAAATGGCTGCCGGCGAACTGGCTTGACGCCGATGGCGAAACGGCAACGGCGAAACGGCGCCGGCGAAATGTCCTAGACCCCTGTAATATGGAGTTAAACACAATTATACACAATAAGCTTTTGCAGTGTTATCGGCGACTAAGTTAGAAGAGCCCAAAAAAACACCTTAATTTAGATAGGTATAAGGATAGCAGTTTTGGAAGTATTCATAATAAATATTAAATTGCAGCCTCCTATACATTACGATACAGTTTTTTCGCATATAAAAACTTTCACTGCGATCGTCCTATAGCCTAGAGTAAGAAGGTTTTCTCGTCTGCATAAAAGATACGGTTTCATCAAGGGATATTGCATCATAAAATTCGGATGTTTAAATACACGCAAATAAATTGAATCTTTTGTTTCATAAATCAAAGTGAAACGTATTGGATCTTCGATAAGTAGGATGTGAAATTGGATTTTTAATCCCAGACTACTTTCCAAGAATTTACGCTATTGTGATACGAGCTCTGTGCATACATTTTTTGATTTATTTTGATTTCATTTCAATCTAATTTATAGTAAGATAAGGTATACAGGGTGACGGATTAGTGCGTAATTGTTCAATATTTCAATTTGTGTTATAGACACACAAAGAAGCTTCAAATAAAAATAAAAGTTATATGAATTTAAAAAATACGTATTTTAAAAATATTTTTGGATATACAGGATGTTACGTTTTTGCCTGGAAAATAAAAATGTATATTTTTTTAAATGGTATTAATTAATTGGTGGTATAACATACAGGGTATTCCATTTCAAAAAATGAGAAAATCGTAACCTCGCATTTTGACACATCCTATATACAACATAGCAAATAATTGAAGTCTATTAAAATTGTTTAATTATGTAAAAACAATCAAATCTGTATAGCTACCTGTTTTAAAAATGTATAGGTTTGGTTAGCCCGTCATTTATGGACCAACCTGTATATTTAAGAATAATTGTTAAATATGGTCATATTTTATATTAATTTTTTTTTCGTGTTTCCAATAATAAAACAGCACTGATGGTACAACCTGCACGTGTTATTGGCTAACATGTTGGTAAAATAATTATATAGGGTGTTGCATTTGAAAAAATTGAGTAAATTGAACTTAAAATTTAAGACATGTTTCAAAACAGTATAAAATAAAGCAGTTCTATCATCACTATTCTATAGCTTAGTATCTTATAAGTTTGTAAATTAAACAATTTTGAAATCAACGTAAACCTACCTAAATTATAATAAAATTTATTTTGGGATCTGCATAGTTCTCTAATTTCATAAAAATATTAATTGCTTGTAATGTAATATCTTGAAGAAAAATTCTTGGGTTGACTATACTGTATTCAAACCATTCTAAAACTGAAATAAAATACTGTTCAACTCAAAAAATATACATTTTTGGCCAGGCAAACACGCAACATCTTGTATATCCAATAATATTTTTATAATACGTATTTTTTAAATTCAAATTACTTTTATTTGTTTGCATGTTTATAACACAAATTGAAATATTGAACAATTACGCACTAATGGGACACTCTGTATACTCCTTTTTAACTGTAATTACTTATTTAACCAATTTTCTAATGAAAAATATTTGAAAACCATTTAATTTAAGGATCAATTTATTAATATAAACTAGCAAGGAACATTATACAGATTTAAATGGAACATTATACAGAAAATTATTAAGAAAATTATAGAGAAAATTATATAGAAAATTATAAAGAAAATTATATAGAAAATTATAAAGAAAATTATAAAGAAAATTATAAAGAAAATTATAAAGAAAATTATAAAGAAAATTATAAAGAAAATTATAAAGAAAATTATAAAGAAAATTATAAAGAAAATTATAAAGAAAATTATAAAGAAAATTATAAAGAAAATTATAAAGAAAATTATAAAGAAAATTATAAAGAAAATTATAAAGAAAATTATAAAGAAAATTATAAAGAAAATTATAAAGAAAATTATAAAGAAAATTATAAAGAAAATTATAAAGAAAATTATAAAGAAAATTATAAAGAAAATTATAAAGAAAATTATAAAGAAAATTATAAAGAAAATTATAAAGAAAATTATAAAGAAAATTATAAAGAAAATTATACAGAAAATTATACAGAAAATTATAAAGAAAATTAGAAAGAAAATTCATTAAAAAGAAAATTATACAGAACATACTGAAGTTCGATAAAAGGTAAGAAATAATCTGTATTTGCGAAAAAACATCGAGAAAAACTGAATTTATAAGATTATAAAATAAAAAAATTGAGTTGATTTTTGCTGTAAAAAAACGACTTGCACATGCACTAAACATAAAAATAACAAAACAAGTGGTACGGCCATTTAAAGTTAAAGGTAAGAACAGTAGATTCTGAGAGTTTCAGATTTTTACCTGGCAGTCAACACGTTCATTATATAACCTGAATAATGCAATTTTTGAAAATTTCAAAACTTCAAGCAAAGTTTTTTTTTGCAAAGAGTGGGCTGCTCAGATTGACTTGTGGCTGTATTTTATCTATGATATAAACACTTAATTTCTGAGGAACCTAAGCTGCTAAGTCTAAGCAGTTAAAACGCTAGAGTCGATTGAAATTCACGAAATATTATTAAAAAACACTAATTTTCAGCACGCTGCCGTTAATCAGAGGTATTGACTGAGCAAATTATCGATGCTTACACTTAAACTACTATCTTTCCCCCTCAGAATTCCGCTTCAAAAAGAAAAATTTCAGAGGAAAAGTCGATAAGGCTTAAAAATATTGATTTTTTAAAGTCTTTATTTAAATAGGCGAAAACGAGTGCTTATAAAAATCAAACTCGTGTAAATTTTCTTCTTTGAGACCCTAAGGAATAGTTCCTCGAAGTTACACCAAAATCTAAGATGGGTCAGCTTTGCCAATTAGGCGATTTTAAATAGAATGACTCTTTTATATTTGTAAATGTAAATTCACTAAATTCAGACCAGATTGCAAATACCTATTCCAAATAAAAAAAAAAATTCTTCAAATCTTTATTTTATTTAATATTTTTTTTTTCTGACGTTAGGAATCTAACCTAGTGGATTTCAAGGCTCTTTAAATAATTCGTTATGCACCTATAGACTAGATTGGGATTGCCTCATTCCTATTTTTATGTTTATTAACAGCAGACTGCGACAGTTGTTTTTGAAAGCAAGGGTCAGCCAGTTCATTCAAAACAACTTAATATGTCTAGATTTTTTTTAAACAGTAATGTTTTTTAATACTTTAACTAAAAGATAAAAAAGAAATGAAAATACCTACAATGAAATTATGTAAAAAGTAGGAACGTCTACCTAATAGGTATTATTTGAATAGCTATACAGAGTGTTTTAAAATATCCTGTATATACAGAACGAAGTAATTATTTGGCTTATTTCATGACTATGGGGATGGTCTTAATAATCGTAGGGGGATTTTTGAAATTTGTTGATTTGCGATATCACGATAAATAATTCACAGTTTTCACATACAGGTTTACGTCTCTTAACGTACCTACATTGAAAACTTATTGATTAAATTATGTTAAATTACATAAAATTGACATTACCGATTACTCATCCTGGATTGAGACTAATGTGATTAAGTTACATCAATACATTCTAAATAAAAGAATAAGAAACGCAGTAAATAAATAGTTAATAAATACAAAATAGACAAAAAATAGATAGTAGATACCTTATAGTAGGAACAGCAGACAAAAACGATGAACCGGTGGCAGATATCGAGTAAGTGATAAGTCATATGCATTAGTTCTTTCTTAATTTAACTCTAACCGTTTCTATAAAATATTTGTTCCCCGAGGTGGGTCTTTATTGATGATAAATTATTGCTTAATCCGCCTAATATCCTAATTTTTCTATTAATTTATTTTTTAACATCATAATGCCCTGACGGCTAATCATAATATGGGTAAATAACCACAATGAGTCAATTCTATCAACCGTCTACTTAATAAGTACCTGAGGACCTGTTTTTCAGCCGCAAATTTGCATCCGTTTTAAAAGTTTTTACAGTGTTCACTGTTCTGTCCTTGAGAAATTTATTCGTGCAACGTCAACATGACTTGACTGTCTCATTCCACCATTTGTGTTGTGCTACGCTTACGTTGTTTTGCTACGATCAGTACAATCAAGAGGCAAAGTATTATACGAGGATGACTTCATATGTATTCAAATCTGTCCCCTAAAAGAAATACACATGTTAGCTTTCAGTATTTATTAGATAAATATTTGCTAGACACTCCCTGTAGTATTTTTGGATGCGGTGCGTCTTTCGCTGACAGAAGATATTCTAATATTTGGATGAGTAGACAGACGCAGTTTTAACAAGAAAGAAAGGGAAATATAGACCGGCATTGAGACATTCATAATTAGCTGTTCAATCATTATTGATTAATAAAGTTTATTTTTGTAAGGTGAATTTCTATTACCCCTTAGCTAATACACAGAAGCAGATAAATGTTTGTAAAGTAGAACCAGAAATATTGGAAGGTCGTACTTACTGTAGCGTTTCTAAAATCGGTAAAGGGGCCAATTCTCAAAACAGGTAACTAAATACTCTTAATTCCCCGTTACTTATTTAACATTCTCTAATCTGTCTGGAATTATACGACTCGCTATCTTAAACAAAATACTTTATAATATATTTTACAATATACTTTACAATATTCTTTACAATATAATTTACAATATACTGTACAATTTACTTTACAATATACTTTACAATATATTTTACATTACAATATACTTTAATTTATAATATATTTTACTGTACAATATAATTTACAATATACTTTTAAATATACTTTAATTTACAATATACTTAACTTTACAATATAGTTTACAATATACTTTACACTTTATTTAATTTTCTTTACAAAATAATATTTCATAAGATATTTTAATCCAGACTGTGGTGCCTTTGAAGCACTACATACTAACTTTAAATTAGATGACATACATGTCCCACATATCAACCTTACCATTTGTGGCAGCTTAGTGGAAGGCAAGATTTAAGCGCACCCGCCTATCTACTTGACGACCTCGGTTGCCAGTCATTAATAATATTTATATACACAAATGTCATTATATTTTTCTGTTATGTTGGAATTACTAACTTTTTTATATATTTATTTATATATACTCTCTTACAAACTGCTGTTTAATTTACAAAGTTAAAATATTCCATACAGACCTGGAAATGTTTTAAGGGACACACAATCTTATTGCTTATCTACATTTCGAACAATACGTAATAATGAGGGTCGTCGGCTATTACTAATTGATGACCCTACATTATTTCTGGCTCTTCGTCACTCGTTACTTGTGAGTTCATATTGGCCAGGAACTCAAAACTTTCTTGAAATCGATTATTATTTACTATAGAAACACTAATAATAAATTGTCGGTTTTATTTAAATTTTTACAAGCTATGTTACATCCCGCTTCACTTATAATATACAACAATCCATTAAAAATGTTACCAAAGTAGACCTGCAAACATCCAATATTTGGATTAAATTCCCATCCTCGTATAAAGATCAACAAGCTATGCTAAAGTAGCAAGAACATTTTAATTTTTTTCAGCTGGTATAGACGTGGTATAGACTGTACACATGTACCCATATTGAAACCATTTTAACAGAAAAAAATTTACTAGTATCGGTGCATGCAAAAAGTTCACGAGTGTAGATACTTCTTTACCATGATCAATACAAGACTCTGGGTCCTAGACTCTAGGATCTAGAGTCTAGGATATGGAAAAATTCTGATATATTTTGTAATGAAAATTCAAACCACCACCTTTACTATAACTAACGAAAACCTTTATACTTAGCCCGGCTAGCCTATGGTATCCTCTTCATATGTATTTAGTCCTTAGGGGAGATTCAATTAATTACACCAATAACAATGTTTAATTTGGAGATATAGCCTTTGGCGCCCAACGTGGGGCCACAAGCTGTCAAACTGACAAACGTTGAGCAATAATACTATCAGGTACTAAAGCTGTCAAACTGACATAAGTAGTACAGTGAAAGTAAAATTTGTGAAACAAATATACAGAGTGTTTCCGAACTTGGCGTCCAAATTTGTAGGGGTGGCAGTTCGCATAATTTGAGAGCGATTGGCAGATTTAATTTTTCTAAAAAATTATAATAAACAAATAGAGCCATTATAAAAAAAATCAAAGAGCGGGTCCTACCCAGCGCACTAGTCGCTTGATCGGTTGATCATCGGGATTTACAACTCAAAAACAGATGAAACAATTCTAAGCGTAGCGCGCGCGAGTCGAGGTGCACTCGTCGCTGTGCAGGACCGTACCTGTTTAAAATTTTTAATTAATTTTTAATTATTTTTATTTTAAATATTTTGAGAAAAATGAAATTTGCGAATCGGTCTCAAATTATGCGAACTACCACCCCTACAAATTTGGACGCCAAGTTCGGAAACTAAAATAAAATATTTAAAGAACTAGGTAGGGTTGAATAAAAAAACCGGTCAAGTGCGAGTCGGACTCGCGCATTAAAGGTTCCGCACCATCGTACAAGATTTAATACTGTGTATGTACTTTTTAAATACTTCATTAATATCAAGCAAAAAAAACAAGGAAACACGTTTCTAGTAGAGGGCCCCCTTTAAATTTTTATTTATTTTTATTGTTTTTTGTTGTAGCGGCAATATAAATACATATTCTGTGAAAATGTCAACTGTCTACCTATTGCGGATGATTGACAGACGGACGGACAGCCGAGGCTTAGTAATAGGGTCCCGTTGGTTACCCTTCGAGTGCGGAACACTAACAAAAAAGTGTTGCGACAATATTAGTGTTGACTAAAATAAAATAAAATAAAATGTATTATTATTAAAAAGAAAATGGAATTGAGAGGAGAAAAAAAGGTTGGACAATCACAAGAAGACGACGATAGAATAAGATGTGTCACAACTAGAAAAATTAGAACATACTAGAACATAATTTTGAAAAAATAACGCTTTAAAGTGATGAAAGCAAAAAAGGGAAAGATGAAGTAATTCAGGAAGGAGAAGAAGCAGTGGGAACAAGTATTACTATTATAATAGAAACTATCAAGACTAAGAAAGAAAATAGGAGAGAATGATGAAAATTTTATGAAAGATGATGAGATTTATTAATAAAATAGAGAAAAATAGAAAACAAGACATGAATAAAATGGTGGAAAATATAATAAAGAAGATGGATCAAAGCAGTAACAAAATAGAGAAAATAAATGAAACTAAAATAAAAGATAAAGAAGAAAGAATTGAAGAATTGAAACAAAACAAGGAAGAAATGATTAAAAATAAAAATAGATTCGGAAGAAAATTAGAGAAGTTTGGAAAACGAATAGAAGAATCTAAGGAAAAGAAGAAAAATACAATTTAGAAAAAATGGAAGAATTTAAAAAGTACATAAAAATAACAGAAGTGAATTCGCCTTTATATTTTATGAAATAATGTTTAAAAATTATTTTTTTGTTTGTTCAAGAATCAATGTTTGAATTTTGTGTATTTTAAATAAACATTGTCTATTTTTTAATCTAATAATATTTTACAAAAAAAAAAAACTAGAAAACATTTCTGAAATATTACTATTTATTATTTCTAAACGATTTCAAATTTTTATTTCAGAAATATTACTGTGAAATATTATATTTACAGGACATTTTTGTAACAACCGACTAGCCTAAAGACCATTTGTAACTACTTATAGGTCCAGCTACTGTTGTTAATATACTATTAAAGGATTAAGGCAGCACTGTCACCCTCCAAAGGGTCTTGGAGTCCAGAAGGAACATCAATTCCCTAGTGACAAATAAAAATAATATAAAAATTAAATTTAAAAAAAATATCCCCTAATAGCATATTCGAGCGGTTTTTGGCAACTAGTTTAAGACTCTTTTAGTCCTAAGGGAATAGAAACGCCGAGGCTTCTCAAATGCTCGGAATATTTGCCTGGTTTTTGAAAGGGGGAGGAGAGATTAATATTATTATTAAATGTATTAAAAAAAATTAAAAATGTATATTTAAAATAAGTACAAAAGTGACTAGTATTCTAAAGAATAAATTACTCAAATTATAATTAGGGAATAAAGCACTATTTGATTATATATCCAAACTTAAACAAAGATTTATGACACTAGATGAACACTTAATTGAATTATACAGTTTGGGCTTATTAACAATTATAAATAGCACTGGAAAACTTTTACTACATAATAATATAAAAATATGTATAAGATAAATATGATAATCGGGACGAAAATGTAAAATTGGCATTTATATGTAAATCAATTAATTATTATCAACCAAAACACTTTAAAAATAAGTTAAAGATATTTACCTATACACAATCGCTGCACAAAACTTTACTGTATACATTTCGGTGTTTCGGGACCTAAAGGTCCCGAAAAACGAGAGCTTCAGCCTTCGGCGAAAGTTCCCACTCGAGAGTCCGTTCTTTCTGTCTCGTCTCTCTATATAAACCCCAAAATTTACGTGATAGTTTTATTTTTAAAAATATCACGCTCTACTACCTAGTTCAATGTAAATCATTAATTAGAGTAATAACATGATTATTTGTTTTATTTCCATACGTGTGTTTGCTTTTGAATTTTTAATTTAAAACATTATAAATACTTTTTTAGAATTTTTAGTAAATTCTTTATATTTTCCAATAATAATGGCAATTATTACATTTTTGCGTTTCAGGAACATTTCAGAAATGTTTCTGGGATGTTTTGTAATATTTATACAACATTACAAATGTTCCAATGTAATATCTTTGAAATATTTCCGAAATGTGTTTGTGCTGTATGGGTAGTGACATATGCTAGCCGACCTAAGTATAAAGATGTTCGTTAGTTACAGTGAATCATTACAATATATAACGTTATGCAATGGAACAGAGCTAGTATTCTCTTGTCAGGAATCCGGGTATGGTATAACTTCGTGGTTCATGACTTCTTCCCAAGCAGCAAGGTGCCGTCATTATGACGTGAATTTTTGGGTTTACTCGTCAGAAACGTCACTATCCCAATTAATGACGTTACTTTGACGTCGTTTTTGCAACGATAATTAGACGTCAATACAGACTCGTCATTATGACGTAATTTTTTAGTATTAATTTATCCGAAATACAATATCCTAATCAGTAACGTATATTTGACGTCGCATTGATGACATAGACTAGACGTCACTTAGAATTCGTCATAATTACGTTATTTTTTCGTATATTTCTGGCAATGTCATATTGTCAATTGTCAAATATCAATTGTCATTGTTTCCTGTTTCCTCCATCTTTATGATTCTCGTGAGTAACAGTCGTGACCTTGTGAACGTGGTGCATTATTAAATTGTACTTTATTTGATAAGATGTTTTAGAAAAAGGTAAAAAATATAATGTGATAAAATAATAAAGTATATTAAACCGAATTTGGTATTTTACAGATGTATTCCATTGTTGAGTTTGAAAAACCGGATGATGGCGGTCTGGCGGTTGTGAGTTGAACAGAAAATGGCTGACGCTGCGTAAAAAACAAGTCTTTTGGCCGCCTTTATAAAGAAATATACTATGATATAAGACTGGTGAGTAATGTTATACTTTTATTTTTTGATTATGAGTTCTTTCAGGGTATTTTTTTGATAGTTTATTTAAAAAAGATTTGTAGGGGGTCACTTGATTAAGAGCCGATTCCACCGTTGTGTTAAACGGAGATTAAAATGACATTGTTAATGTAAAAATTTCATTTTAAACTTCGTTTAACACAACGGTGGAATCGGTCCTTAGATACCTTTTATCATCTCACAGACTATATTATGATCTTTTTTTTTTATTAACTTTTATTATAAACTTAGACTATATGTATACCTCTGAGAAGGTAGTTTTTACAACTAGATACACAATTTACTTTCTATCTTTAAGAATTTGCAGTGGTCTGTATTTTAATAGTTCTTTTATTTTAGATGATAATGATAAGTGATGTACCAAATTAAAAAAAGTCGAAGTTACCTCACATCTACATCCAAGGCTGATAAAGTACCTACTAAAAGAAAACAGGTGCCAACTAGAAAGCTGTCATTCGATGATACTGAAGATGATGAAATCGTAAAGCATGCTCGCCCACCCCCAATTAAAATCAAATCTACAATTTTAGGTATGTTGTGTCAATTCCTCTAATATTCTTTTGTCATTTTATTCCTTTTGGTTTCTTGCTCATGACTTTTTTATTTACCAGTGTAATTTATTTTGTATAATATATTTTTTGTGTTTTTTTAATTAAATAAATAACTTTCATCTTCTTAGTATTTTTAATAATTCCATCCAACCTTGGGATACCCAATAATATAGACGTCACTATGACGTTAGGTAGATTCGTGATAATGACGTCAATTTGCCTAGCCTAGGACACCCGATATACACGTTACTTTAACGTGATATCGATTCGTCAAAATGACGATATGGAATGACGTCATTTCGCTATGACATTCTCACGTTACCATAACGCACACCAAAAAATCACGTCATAATGACGGCATAATGTTGCATGGGTTTAAGGATTACAGATACCTCCGTGTAAAGATCATATCTAATCGGCAGTTTACACGAGCTCTGCTTCAGGTAAGTAACATACCTAACGTTTTCCAATACTGCTTAATAAAATTCGTGTCTATTATACGAATTATACCTTCTCTTATTATGACTTGCTTTATCTTGCACAACGTGGCTTAGTCTCAATGATAATGACTTTGTAGCTGACTATTAAGATGCTCTAATGCGCCAAAGAGGCCAATTTAGAAGATATAAAAAATAGTCTACGGTTTTAGCAACTAAGTCAAGTCAAGTCCGAATAGGTATTCTTCCAAAATCCCGAGTGGTATCTAAGTTTTTCGTCAGATATTATATGAATACCAAAACGGAGTACATCCTTATAAGCAGGAGTCGCAACTCGCTACTTCTGGATGCTCACTCAACTTTATGCATTAACAGTCTTAGAATTTCTTCATAGTCAAACCAGACGTAAAATTTTAATCGTATAAGTATCGTAACCGAGAGAAAATAATACGGTACCTGAAGAGAACAGTGAACAATCAACTCCGGCAAAAGGTCACAGTCCAGATCTCGATTCTCGATTGTGGAGAGGAGAGAGGAGAGTGGAGTAAGCTCGCGCAACCGCGTGATGTGTAAATATTTGTCGTAGTATCTAGTAGAATTCACATATTACGATGGATAAGAAAAAGACAAACTCGTTTCGATCGAAACAATCCGGCAAGGTGACGGCCGGCCATCAATTCGACAAACAGCTAAACGGGTGTCTGGGATTTAAAAGTATTTATATTTGAGTTGACGCCAGTAACATCTGCTTTTGAGAGACGTGATTTGATTATGAATAGTTCAAAATCAAATGAAATTTTATTTGGCAATATTACTTCAACAGATTAGGATATTAATATTAAAAATAGATAGCTACCTACTGTTCACAATGTAAGAGTTATTAATAATAAATTACGCGTTAGTTATTGTTGCGGGAATTTGCTATTTTAATTCGTAATTTTATAGCTAAATATCCGGTATTGAAAAACCCAAAAATGAAATCTGTTCTTATTGTCTTTTTTATTACTTAGCAACGTTAAACAAGTACTATTATAGCTTCGTTCGCGGTAACAATCCTGTACTGATTCCGAACGCTAAGGTAAAAATTACACTGCATATTATGGGTGAGATTACAGAACGTCTGCAACTTTGCAGATCTGCAAATATGACTGACTTACACATGCAAGTATCAAGTTTTCGTATTCCAAATTTGGGTTTAGTGTTGTTGGGGGTAATAAACCACCATAAATATTGCGAATTTGCAGATATTTTTTGGAATACTTGCATTTGTAAATCCGCCATATTTGCAGATCTGCAAAGTTGCGAAGCTAACAAAGTTCGTAAGTACGCCAAAAATGATCCTCTCTACAAAACGAACTTCCGTCGTCAGACCTCGTCTTCATTTTCACTATAGTAGAATCGCAATCGACAAGGAGTATTAAATCAAAATTTTATGGGAGTTTTACAGCACAGACGGCTCAAACAAAATATGTATTTTAAAGTTACAGGTGTGGTGAACTTAAGAATTTTACCTGTGTCGCTCGGTCCTTTTTAAGACTTTGATGAGCACACGGTTGGGTAAATTAGGGGGTATTTATTTGTATTATTATTTTTTTTGTTACTATTTTAAACTAAAATAATTGTAATTCAACCGCCTGGGTGCTTGTTTTAGGTGTGTCCCATCGCCACCCACACCTGAAAAAAAAATTTTTTTTTGGTTGGCTAAGGCCAATTTTTGTTTTTTTGTGTTTTTTTGGTAGTAAAATATTAAGAACTTGGTAAATTCAATATTTTCACAACTTTTTTGACATGCTCCGGTTTTGCTTACGTTTTTGCAGTCTTGCACGCCTTTGAGTCTTTTTTGGTAGGTTAGTTTCTGGCAGCGTTAATTGGGTGCTCTCAACGCCGCGCCGCCAGACCCTACTCCTTTTTTACTAATATTCATTTAGATATAAAATATATATGCTTACCTACTCTCGAAGATCAGGAAACATGAAAGTCTCTAAATCAATATATTCACTTGATGAGTCATTATTTACTGATATTATTAAAGGCAGTATCGACATCCAAGATTTTGTCCAGATTCCACGTTTCTTCTTCTTTTAACGTATGCTAGATTGCCTTTTGCCAATTTCCTTCGTAACAAGTGATATGAAGGTTTCTAACAATGATTCTACATCTTTTAACTTAAATATCGTATTGTGTCGACCTACATATCCTTTAACTTGTGCCCATATCAGTTCAATAGGATTTAGTTCGCAGTGATAGGAAGGAAGACGCACAACATCAATACCATGTGTTTCTGCACTCCATAATGTACTGGAGGCTTATTTAATTCCTAGTAGTTCTATTTTTATTGATTTTTCTGGAAAGTTAATGTTTCTGTCTATTAGCCACTTAATGTATATTATCATCTTTCTTCCATGAAGCATTTGGCACACGTCCAATTAGACGGGAATGTCTCCGGATTTCTTAGATTAAAATATTAAAGAACCATGTTTTGAAAACCCGTCATCACTTTCAATATGAATTATAATTAGACGTCGTCCTTTACCGGAAGGAACCTTCAACTCTGTAGATAATTCTTCCAAAAACGCATGTCGTGAAGATTGAATATTTGTGTCCTGCCACATTTTGCTAACTGTGTCACCTTCATTCACCATATTTCGTCCATATAAAATATTTTTTTGCCTTCTGCACGTAATTTAAAAGTGGATCTGAGGTATCTCCGTCTCCAACAAACAATTTCCTTAGAATCAATAAGTGCTGCTTTCCTGTCCTGTTTATCCCACTTTAATTTCAAATCTATTAGAGTTTCGCGTAGTATTGTCTTTCTCATTTTAGGAAAATACGGATCACTATTGATTGCGTCCAAAACCTTGGCAAGTGTTGGTATCTCTTTTTTAAAATAAAATTCCTGAACTTTTCTTCTTATTCTGCTTTTAATTTGTTCAGTAAATTCCATTTTTTCTTCCCTCCTGTATTTTTCTTTGGGGATTTAACAACTCCACTTTTTAATTCACTTATAACTTTATGTATCGTTGATATGCTTACACCTATCATATGACTTGTCAACAGAAAACGAAGGATTTTATATTCTTAGGCAATTATAAACATTGCTAACAAATATTTTCTCGTTAACTGACAACGCACACTTTTTTATACGTTTCACAGGTGTAAACTTTCAACTTGAACCACACTGCATTTTTCAATACTACAGTCACTATTAACCGAAAATAACCACAACTTCTTACTATAATAGATAATATAGAAGGCTAATCAAACAGGGTAGGTAATATTGGGAATTGATCAAGATACTAACTGCAACTGCATATCTTTTCTTCATAGCAAATCCTAGGTAGGTAACCATCTTATAATCCCACCTCTTGTTATCATTTTGATTTTTCTATGGTATTAGTAATCTCGAAGAAGATGATCAAATAACCATTAACACTTAGATTATAGATTTCTATAATCTAAGGATTTATCTCATTTACATTTATAATACAATTAAAGTTACATTTATAGATTTTGAACCCTCAGATTACTTTCTATAATATAGGCTGAAACCTTTCTCTCCACTTGTCATTAATTTTCACCTTGACATCAGAAATTTCGAAAAAGTCAATAATAAATAACGATTTAAACAATTTAATGTAGGTATACCTAATAGTCAAATTTATAGGTCGAAAAATGTTTGTTATATAGGTACCTTGTTGTTAATTTACTCAAACAGAAACCATTTACATAACAATTGCATATACTCAAAAAACATTTTGTTAAGTATCTACATACCGAAATAATACTCAATAATACATATTCAAAAAATATATTTTTAAATGATTTTATGTATCCCGTAAATAATAATATAGGCAATATTAAGTTTCAATCACAAAGATACTTGGACAGTACTTAGAACTAAAAATAGTTAAAACAAAAAACACTTTTAAACTGTTACTAGGTATCTATAACGTGTGGAGGGTGGCTTACCCCCACGGCACTTAGGCCTCATTAGGCCCAATGTGCATCCTCCTAAGATGATAGGCACCTCCTAGCTCGTGAGTCAGCCTACAGATGTAGTTGACAACGTCGCCAAGAGGTGCTTCTCTTATATCGGCCGGTGTTAGCCGATACTCGCCGAACACAAATCTTCATCTTCTAATAAATGAGAGCGTCGAGCAATCGTAAAGGATATGCTCGATGGTCCCATCTTCTTGTTCGCGCCCTCTGCAGAGTGCGGATTCTGGAGATGCTTCCGTACTTGGCAATGACCAGTCAGAATGCCTGTGACCAGATGCAGATTCTGTCTAGTCATAGTCAAGTATTTGTTTGCTGCAGTGTTGTCAGGATAACTTAAGAGCTCCCTGGCAACTCTGCAGTTTCTTGTTTCATCCCATCTTTTCTTAAATTTCACAAGGGAATGTTCTTTAATTAGGTCTGTCAATACCGATTTTGTCAGGCCAATAGAAGGGCCAGGTCCAAAAAGTATTTGGTTGGCTGCTTTCTTGGCTAGTGAATCGGCAAGACGGTTACCTTTCGATGTGGCGTGACCTTTGATCCATCTTAAGGTGATCACATTGTTGATGGATACTTCGGCCAAAGCTTCGTGATATTCTAATACTAACCCTGAATAAATTCGTGGTCTGTTCAGGATGAGTAGTGCTTGTCTGCTATCTGTATAGATGAGCATGTTCCTTCCAGTGATATTGTTTCAGGTTATTTCTTTTGCTGCTATGAGACTCCCCGTTAGGTTGCATAAATATCGACTGCACTCTCATGTTTTTGAAAATAAACTTAAATGTAATTACGCTAAATTATTTATTAAAAAGAATAAGTACTACATTTACAGTCTATTATCGATTAATTATTGTAAATCTATATTCATAACAAATATTTTTTAATTTTTGATTGTTATTTGCACACTGCATTTTTGTTTTTATTTTGGTATTTTATTTAAAAATGTGTCAGATTAAAACAAGAAAACCGACAATTCCGAAGCAGAAGCGGATGATTAAAACGCACCTATTAAAAATATTGCGCCAAGATGTAGGCAAGATGTAATAAGGGATCAAAATGGCGGAGTTTTCTATCTCCTTTTAAAAGGCACTCAGAAAGCTGCGCAGTGCGACTATTCTCCGTATAGTAAAAGAAAATCAAAGTATGTGTATATTATGCTATATATGTACCTATTGTACGATTTTTTTGTCGAAATACCATTTTTCTACTATTTGGCAACATTGGTCTGTCTGCAAACGACGTATATTTTTAGTTAACATCTGAGACGCATAGATGACGCCATCATTGCCGCGGTCGTTGCGTTTCCTATCTTTATGTCCCTAATCTCTGAACGTGGGTATATAAATTATCAATTAATTAACTAGACGATCACTACACTACTAGAGGAAAAGGCTGTATACAGTAAGTATGAATGTCTTTGAATTTCACAAGGGGAGGGAGAATTAAAATACGGGCTTTTAATAATTAGCTACAAGACCGGGGGGTGATCGGTCACACTATGGATGTTCAGATCAGGGCTCAAGTACTCTTTTTCAGATTTTTGCCTGGAATAATGACTTACGTCCCTAGGTATAGACATTATGTGATCTCTGACTAGTTGGCGGTCATTTTCTGTGAACTTTGATTGACTTACCTTTTCTCTTGTCAACAAAAAATGTTTCACCCTTCTTCTTCTTCTTCTTCTTCACCAAGATTTCTATCTTTTTAGAGGTTATGGCAAATATATTCAAAAATGTGAGCTTACAAACCAGCGCTAAGTTTCCTGAACCATCAGGCACAGTACAAAATATCACATACTTTGATTACTATACGGGGCAAGAGAGAGGTCCGATACGCCTAACATAGGGCGCGGCCATTTTGATTCCTGTGACACAGTTTACAGCTAAAGAATCAGATCGCTCACTCTGCGTCGGCACTTTTGATCTCAATGTTCCAGTTTATACACTGTGCAACTCGGATAATACAATATATGACAACCGCCTATAATAAAACAGCAGTCTTTTGCTGTTTTTTGTACACTGCATTTTTGTTTTTATTTTGGTATTTTATTTAAAAATGTGTCAGATTAAAACAAGAAAACCGACAATTCCGAAGCAGAAGCGGATAATTAAAACGCACCTACTAAAAATATTGCGCCAAGATGTAGGCAACACGTAATAAGGGTTCAAAATGGCGGAGTTTTCTATCTCCTTTTAAAAGGCACTCAGAAAGCTGCGCAGTGCGACCATTCTCCGTATAGTAAAAGAAAATCAAAGTATGTGATAAAATATGCTGCACTGACACCGACTACTTTCTGCAAACTCATATGTCCCATGTCTTCTTCTTTTAATATTCCCTATGTTTATTAGACCCATGAGGTAAGTATCCTGTTTAGCAGAGTCGGTTTCATAGAACTGTTCATATAATTCAAATTTCCGTTCGTAAGTAAGGCTTCTACACTTGTACGATCATTTACAGGACACCTATAATGTTAAAATATTTCACATTTATGTTTACTAATAAAATAGGTTATGTCAACTTATCTCTCTTTCTGGTTTGGGTTTAGCAGGAACTAGTTCTATATTGCTTCCCTTGCCACTTGAGAATTTTTTCTCGAAGCATTTTCACTAATTCCGGACGACATCATGTTACCTGCGTGAAGTTGGCCCTACCATGTTATGATAATTACACCAAAGTTGTACCAATATTTTGCAACTAATTTGCAACTTTAGGCAACCGGTATAAAAAAATTTGCAACCTTACATTTTTGTTCTAATCGCTAAAACAAAATTGGTGGGGCCAAATTCACGCAGCCCCACCACATCGTCGTATTGACCTCGAACCTTTTTCATAATTTAGCAACTAATTTGCAACTTTAAGCAACCTTCGTGAAAAAATTTGCAACCTCGTGGTTACGCCAGAAACGAATTCCTAAGTTGGTGGGGCCAAATTCACGCGGCCCCACCACATCGTCGTAGTGATCTCGTACCTTTTTCATAATTTAGCAACTAATTTGCAACTTTAGGCAACCTTTGTGAAAAAATTTGCAACCTCGTGGTTACGCCGGAAGCGAATTCCTACAAAGAAAGGATATAATGAATTTGGAAATGATTATTATTATCACAGAAACTAGGTAATATTAATAAAAATAATATTTTCATCGTTATAAATTATAATTTAATACTTTGAAAATTTGTGTTGTGGAATTCAATTTGTTAAGTCCCAATATCCTGTTTAAATAAAATTGTTTAAAATTTTACAGAAATGCTCTCCTTAAAATATTTTGTTTTGTTTAATTATGATTGGCGTGTCAGATGCAACAATGTTGGCCCCAAAAAATTCGAGGTTTATACAACGATGTGGTGGGGCCGCGTGAATTTGGCCCCCTTCCAACCACGAGATTCCAAATGTTTTCATGAAGGTTTCCTAAAGTTGCAAATTAGTTGCTAAATTATGTAAAGGGTTCGAGGTCAATACGACGATGTGGTGGGGCTGCGTGAATTTGGCCCCATCAACTTAGGGAGTCATTTCCGGCGTAACCACGAAGTTGCAAATTTTTTCACGAAAGTTGGCCAAAGTTGCATATTAGTTGCTAAATTATAAAAAAAGTTCGAGGTCATTACGACGATGTGGTGGGGCCGCGTGAATTTGGCAAAATCAACTTAGGGATTCGTTTCCGGTGTAACCACGAAGTTGCAAATTTTTTCACGAAGGTTGCCTAAAGTTGCAAATTAATTGCTAAATTATAAAAAAGGTTCGAGGTCTATACGACGATGTGGTGGGGCCGCGTGAATTTGGCCCCCCTTCCAACCACGAGGTTCCAAATGTTTTCACGAAGGTTGCCTAAAGTTGCAAATTAGTTATTAAATTATGAAGAAGGTTCGAGGTCAATACGACGATGTGGTGGGGCTGCGTGAATTTGGCCCCATCAACTCAGGGAGTCGTTTCCGGCGTAACCACGAGGTTGCAAATTTTTTCACGAAGGTTTGCTAAAGTTGCATATTAGTTGCTAAATTATAAAAAAAGTTCGAGGTCATTAGGACGATGTGGTGGGGCCGCGTGAATTTAGCAAAATCAACTTAGGGATTCGTTTCCGGTGTAACCACGAAGTTGCAAATTTTTTCACGAAGGTTGCCTAAAGTTGCAAATTAATTGCTAAATTATAAAAAAAGGTTCGAGGTCTATACGACGATGTGGTGGGGCTGCGTGAATTTGGCCCAATCAACTTAGGAAGTCGTTTCCGGCGTAACCACGAGGTTGCAAATTTTTTCACGAAGGTTGCCTAAAGTTGCAAATTAGTTGCTAAATTATGAAAAAGGTTCGAGGTCAATACGACGATGTGGTGGGGCTGTGTGAATTTGGCCCCCCAATTTTGTTTTAGCGATTAGAACAAAAATGTAAGGTTGCAAATTTTTTATACCGGTTGCCTAAAGTTGCAAATTAGTTGCAAAATATTGGTACAACTTTGGTGTAATTATCATAACATGGTAGGGCCAACTTCACACTCGTCATCATGTTTCGTTAAACACAAACTATCAGATTTTCAATATTGGCACATAGCCCCTTTCAAGATCCAATATCGGTTGACATACCGCTAGCGACATCTATGTAATTTTATTTCACCTGCTAAATAGAGCTGGCACATATAACCTTTTTCAGCAAACAACTCGATTTTGTTAAAATTTTGCATTTCCACTCTTCAATTGTGAAATCTCTTTATGTAAGACAGCAATTCGAAATTAGTTGATATAACGTGTAATCCAAAAAAAATTCTTAGTTTTTTTTTCAAATGACACGTCCTGAATTCCTATTCACTTTATCTTTTTTTTAAATTACAGATGTACCACCTCAAATAGATTGCCAAAGATGATATAAGATAGTTTCACCTTTAGAAATAGAAATTACCTAAAAATATACAAAGCAAAAACATCATGCATTGTCACCTGAAGAAAAAAAAAACTAAATTAACTACTGACGAAACAGATGTTAAAAAATACGGAATAATCCTTGTTACACAAACTTTTTTTTTATCTTTAAGAAAACCGAAAAATACCAGATACACTTCAATTATAACCTATTAGATTGATCTGTCTTAGTTTTTCTGGAGCTTTAGTCACTCATTGCCCTATTATCAATTTAATATCTTTGGGTGCAGCCGTAGGAGCACACTGTTGTACGACAGCTACAAATAAAGTGATTAAATAAGTAATTTACCCCTTTTAGATAAAAAATATTCAATTCCATTAATATCCTTAGATTAGCATAAAATAGTATAAAATAATTTACTATTTCAAAAAAGGAATATCTACCAAAATGGTGAAATTCTGTTTTTCTTCGAGTAGTTGCAATTCTAAATCCGAAACTTGTATAGAAGAACTAGGACAAGAGTTGGAGCTTGAAAAAGATTTGGAGGGACTTGAAAATTTAGACTAGATGAATATTTTGATTTACAAAGCACAAGATTTTGATGTAGCTGCTAAGTGATCAAACTCTGCACAAGTGGAAACATCAGTACTCGTTATAGAAATAGAACTCTTAAAATCTTGGACATCTTTGTTGAGATGTTGGGTACCTGGTAGGGTCCGATTACAATTAGAAGAACACAGCTACGTCATCATTTGGCAAAGTAATTAATTGGTTATTGCTACCTACTGGGGGTTTAGTGGAGGGTTAGTATTATAGGAATATAGAAAATATTGTTTTATACCTAACAACTTACTTATGTTTTAGCGTAGCGGTGTTCTTCTAATTGTAATCGAACCCTACTACTTCTCTGTCTTTCCTTTTTATGCAAAAAAGCAATCACTTTCCTAAAGAAATAGCAAAATTTCTATAGTAAATACCACAATATTAATACAAATACTTACTTCTGTAATAAAGGTAAACCACTAACAAGTGGATTTTCTCATGGATTCAATTATTAAATTTTGACCAAATTTGGGACCACCAAATTTGGGACCAACCCTGAAGTACTCCCTTTCTACAAAAAAAAATCATTAAAATCGGACACCGTGTTAAAGAATTATCGCTGAACATACATAAAAAATATATATATACCTTTTTTTGAAGTTGGTTAAAAATAAAACCAAATAAAACTGAAGATAGACGAGATATCATAAGCAACGGCAAAATAAAACGGCAACTCATTTGTCATTTGCCCTTATGATATTACCTCTTATTTCAAGGTTACTTCAGAAAATGTTTTTTACATTATTTCTGTGATGCACAATAGAAAATAGTAAGTGTCAAATAATTTGATATTTTATATAATTTTGCAATACACTTTTATTGAACATCTTCATATTATTCCTAGGAAGTGCTTTTTTTGAATATGTATTCCCAAAATAATATTTTTGGTATACTATTAAAAAGTATTCCCTGAATATTCTCCTAATAATATTCATAGAATAAGCCACAACCGCTAGTATATTCTAATGACATTCTCAGAATATTTTGGGTAAGACATATTCTAAGGGACACAGGGTGGTATATTATTCGCTATTTCATTATTCTCATTTTGTTTACAAAATTATTTACCGTATCTTATAAAAGCTAAACCAATTTTATTCCAACTAAACCCAAAAAATTTTAAATCATAAGTTATATCAAATTTAACTAAATTAGATGTAATTTCACTAAATCAGATTTAATAATTTTCAATACATTCCAAAACCTAGTTAATGTTAAGTTGGATATTAAGTAATTTGTACTAAATGTGACAACATAGCTTTTGTATGTTTATTATGGGTGTACAACGGCTTACACATATATTCTATGATACAATTGTTTTGTATGACCGCCAAATCCTTCAGTTTATCCCTTCCCATACCTCACACCACATGCATCTTCATTCCTAATCTACAACTAAACCGTATCGATGTCTCGGCAACATGAGTATTATATTTTATCAATAAATAGCTATTCGCGATTCAAGCTAAGTGATACGCCCTCTGGAGGACATTTGTAGAATGTCCGTATTAGTAGGATATCATTCAGTGTTGCTAAAAGTAGCAAAACTTCGCTACGTCGTCGGATTTTAGCTCTTGATGAAGTAGATAAGATCTTTTATTTAAAATACAAAATTTGTGTGTGGTAATATGTAATCATACTCTATATTTATTTAAGGATTTTTTTATAAAACGGATTTATTATATTGATTTTTTTTTAAAGTTCAGTTCATTTATTAATTTTGTTTTAAAATCAGTTTTAATTTGTATCAATTACAATTCGAGTTTTTTTCCTACTTTTTAGCTTTAAATTTGTTTATTTCTTATATTATGTGATAGTGTTTATATTAAAAATGAAATCTGCGAAAAAGTCCCCAGAAAATTGCAATCTATATGGTGTTAATGTCAAAATCAAAACTGAAGTATTCAATATTTTCCAAGTACAAGTCGTAAAATTATGTTTTTTACGATAAATAGATATCTACAAATTCACAATATTGAAATTTTACAAAACTTTGTTTAGAATCAAACTGTAATCTGATTGGTGACGGTTTTATTACCATTTACATGTATACAAAGTACTACATGATTCACTTCGTAATATAAGAATAAGTCTAGTAAGACTTTTAAATAAGTTCATCAATAATAAACGTGTGGTACCTGAAATGTTCTTTAAACTACATAATAAAACATGTCCTGGGTTTAGTGAATACATATTTCTAGATGTTCTTGTAGCAACCAATAGGTGAATATTTCCAACAAATAAGTCATACACATGATAAATATTATATTTGTGACGAAAGCACGAGACTTTAACTTAAATTAACACTAAATGAAACTCTAAAACACTATTACAATGAGAATATTATCTAAAAACAGTTAAAAAAATCACAAATACAAAATCCGCCCAAAACAAAAACATGTAAATAAACAAACATCCTACTTATAGGTGACAAATGACAGGCGCGCGAAAATTAATTAGGCATTCCAAACAAATGAATTACCAGTGGGCAGGTTTGGTATATCTAAGGGTGGCGACATATGGTGTATTATATCTACTTTACGTAAAGTCATGAATAATGGATTACATTTAAATATTTTATGTCAAACACAATAAAAATAATATTTAAAAAACCCACCTATACATTTCTTCATAAATTGGCAGGCTTGGCGAGTACTACTTCGAATAAAAATAGCGTCCAAGTTGCAAGACTATGTCGCTACCCCCCTTAAATATACAAGAATTTCCCACTGGCACCTATTCTTTGACAGGTCGTTGGAATGCCTAATTTGAATCGCCAATATCTGGTGTTATCTCTGACCTGGTCGATCCCATATGCACAGACGGTATTTACTGTTTACGTGAATTAAGTTCCAGATTGTCTGGTGATGGTGTCGACTTTTGTTCTTTCGATATTATCGAAAAAAATCGCAACGCGCTTTTACGATAGGTATCTTATCTAATTTAACAATGTGTTAAAAACCGCCAGACGAATTGATAAGCGGCCTCGATTTTTCGTCGGTCTCGTTCAACTCTGAACATCAGACAATGAAGAGAACACGTGCACGAATATAGCAGATGGATCTCGACGACGCAGTGACGTCATTAGGAGAGAGGGTTCAACCCTAAACACCCACCGCGAGACAGGCAAATCTTATCGTCGCTTTAACATGGCGCCAAAACGGGAAAGGGAATTCTTCGCCGCTTCCAGACTGATTTACAAGTTGTAACTTGTAGCAATCCGAATGATTTCACATTTAACACTAACACTGGTCATTCTTCAAGCATTTGAGTTTTGTAATCAAACCGGGATCTGTTATCTCTGCCCGGGACACGTAAGTAGGGTTTTTATTAGTGTCACATTTCCTAGTGTTAACAAGGTATTTGTACAACTTTTAGGTTCGCAATCTTTACAGTATAAAGGTTGAAATTAAAAAGCTAGAAAATGCCGGCAACGAACTAGTTTCGTTGCCGCTAGATCTTGGACTTACCGCGTGTGCATAATTCTACTTCATTGCGTTCGGTCTGCCAAGTTCCTTTAACACTTTTTACTCCAAACCATAGAAAAATAAAAAGAGAAGGTTTGAATAAATGGCGGGACTTGTTTCCTTGTTGGTAGTTGAACCGTAAGCGCTTAGCGCGCTGCTATCACTAAATTCAAACCCGTTTTACACCCATAAAAAAATATGTTTTCAAAAATAATGGCAAAGAAATCAATAATTTTACTGATTTACCCCTTTAAATTTCACTTTAATATAATATGTGATCAAATACAGGGATAATCGTTAATAAATTTAAAGTTAAAGCTAAATTTAAATATTATTAGATGGTGTAAATCTGGCTTTGAAAATAAATTAGGTTATGTTGCTATAAATATGTCAGCCTGATATTATTTTTATTTTCAAATGCAGGTGAGTAAATTGTATTAAGTGTAAGCTAGATTTAACTAATTTAACTATAAGGAGGTTCTTAAGAAAATCATTAACTTCTGATTCATTTAAATTTTAATTGCAGAAGTATTTTTTTCACAAAACTAACAAGAAATTTTATGTTTTTCCTGCTATTATTACTCTAGAGATATATGGATCCACATTTTAAACATTTGTGGTCAAAAAAATGAAAGGATTTATGAGCGAAATGTGTAAAGCCAATTTACAAACAAATATTGTAGAACCCGAGATAGAACCTCATCCTAGTTTTACTCATAAAGACCATGATGAAAAAAGGCGAATGATTTGTGCTTAAAAAGTTATTGTTCAATTTTTGGGTGATATTCATTATTATATTTATCAAATAATACCCAAATATGTTCAAAAACTTATATGCTTTAGGTCAACATGTTAATTTTTGCATAGTTCACCCATTAAGATCATAAATCAGATGTTTTCTATTTTTATTGAAATTTTTATACCTTTTATTGCAAGAAAAATGTAAAAATTTAAAAAAGTTATGACTCATGTTAATTTTTAATTTTAAGATACACACTGCACCTTTATTTTTGTTTTGTTTTAGATATTCCTCGGTATGGAGATTTTTGGAATGTACATAAATGTGTTTCTTAATTAGGGTGAGTTTCAAAGCCCACCTGTATTGAAGCTGGAGGCTTATTGTACCCGAAATAGGCATTACAACTATTCTAGATTGAAATAGATGGGAAAAGGCCTTAAAGGGACAATAAGAATATTAGAATTAGAATGATTTGTCCTTGGATTAATAAGGGATATTTAAAACATTAAAACAATTGTGTTTATAAATTAACTACTTTGACTTTTTATAAAAACTATATCCGGTTTTTTAATAATAAAAACATTGTCATGTGCTATGCTGGTTATCATATTATATTTTTATTTTTCAGTAATTTAGTGTGTGATATAGTGCTTGTTATGTTCAAAATATGCAGTTAGAAGATAATGAAACATGTAATTACATGGTAATTCTAAATAAATTAAACTTGTTAAAAATGAGTTTTATTTTTCAACTAATTTTATTTTTCAGTTAAAACAAGTTACATTTTCCATTTTTCAACATTTACCTACAACAAAAATTCACTAAACTTATTGTTTGTTTAGTAGTTGTAAGTAAAAGTTGTCAAATAGGAAAATGTTACTTCAAATTGCTTCAAATATCTAAATTATCAAGCCCGCCAATTTTTAAATCGCTTTAATTAGTAGTGTTCTACTTTATCGACTGAAACTGACAAGTGTAGTTCAACCGTAAGCGCTTAGCGCGCTACTGTCGAGGTCAAGCAAACTTGTTACCAACTATTTACATGGAATCCGACCCCCGTGCTCCAAACGACCCTTTTAGCGTTCGGTTTAGTCCGATTAATGACAGTTTAACACGCTTAAATGTCATTTAAAAGCACCCTAAAAAAACTCCGCTTTTGTCCCGCTCCTGCCCCTGACTATCCGAACTCGCCTAATGTATGGTAAAACATTTACTATTATTTGAGGTTATGTTCATATTTTGTTTTGTTCCAATTTCTACAAAATACAATGTCATCGGTACTCTTTTAAAGGAAAACCATCAAAATTAAGCGATAACTGAGTTCCATCAAGAAATAGACTCTTATGGCAATGATATAAACTACCTAACTTTAAACAGATCTTAGATTGCAGTTGCCAGCCAAGAAAAATCATTGTACGTTGTACCAGAAGGTATTTCACAAGTATGACAATTTTATTATATGTTTTATTTGAACATGGATAATTTCTTGACCCTAGTACAATTTTATATGAATAATTGTTTTATTTTGTAGGTTGTCCCTAATGAAATTGAAGTTATAGAAATATGTCCTATCTATAAATGCTAGAGGTACTGATAAACAGTGTCAGACTGATGTAGCGGTGAGGATTTAACGCGAATGATGGTGTCGCATGCATTTACAAAAAATCTAGCTAAACTTACATTACAGTTTTTTTTAAAGACAATATAAAAAATATTACGCTTGGCTAAATTAATTCAATAAACTAAATAGTCGTGTCTATGTTAGGTATTCATGAAGACTTAATTAAATATTTACCGTTATCAGTACCTGGGAGGTAAACTGAACTATGTCGTACTATTTAAAGAGGCATGTTGGAGGTATATGACACTATCATAGAAAAATTGTTAACAGAACAAAGAAAACTAACAAGTCATATATATTAAAACAAAGTTTTAATAGTTTTATTATTAGTAAACATTACATATTGTGACAATAATTGAGGGTAACTGCATTTTTTAAACTAAAGTGTCCAAACAACATTCAGTCTGCTCTACTAAAAAGTTGACTAGAGTGACTGCAGTTTACCTCCGAGGCACTGATTACCCATTAAGTAATTTTGAAAACTTATCATTTTTTTATTGTACCTGTTTTTTAGTCTATCATGTTCAAGGGCGTAGATAAAAGGGGTAATGGAGGTATTTAAACCCCTCTCCCCCCCAAGCCATAGTCAACATCAATATTTTTTTAAACGTTATATTAAACAAAAATAGAGAGATAAAATAAATACAATAAAACAAACAGTTTCTCAAACATTGTCATCTAAAATAATAATGTTCCTGCAAATTGAAAATTAAAATTTATATACAGGGTCACATTAGTGCATAATTGTTCAATATTAAAATTTGTGTTATTAACAAGCAAAAAAGTTTTAATAAAAGTTATATGCTAAGCTAACGAATAGAGGTAATATATCTGGTTTATTCTATACAGAGTGATTTGAAACATGTCTTAAATATGACTAATTTTAAGTTCAATTTACTCAATTATTTCAAACGCATAATTGATCGATATCTGATTTATTATTAGAAATACGAAGAAATGTTCAATATAAAAGTTGTATGACCATATTTAACAAATATTCTTAAATATACAGGGTAGTCCATAAACGAGGTGCTGACCAAATCTATACTTTTTTAAAGCAAAACATCCTGTAGGTAGTCATACATTTTTAATTGTTTTTACATCGTCACAATTTTAATCGACTTCATTTATTTGCTATGTTATATATATATGGTGTATCAAAACGTTAGGTTACTATTTTCTCAATTTTTTAAATGAAACACCCTGTATTAATTAATTGGTGGTATGACATATAGGGTATTTCATTTAAAAAATGAGAAAATCGTTAATTCTCATTTTGAAACACCCTATATACAACATAGCAAATAAATTAAGTCTATTAAAGTTGTTTGACGATGTGAAAACAATTAAATATAAAAATTTATCAGTTTGGTCAGCCCCTCGTTTATGGACCACCCTGTATATTTAAGAACATTAATTAAACATGGTCAACTTTTATATTAAATTGTTTTTCCTATTTCCAATAATAAAAAAGCTATCGATCAATTACTCATTATTGGGACATGTTGGTATCGTTGGATAGGTAAATTTATAAGGAATTTTATGCGAAAATAATATACAGTGTGTTGCATTTGACAAAATTGAGTAAATTGAACTTAAAATTAGCCATATTTAAGACATGTTTCAAAACACTCTGTATAAAATAAATCAGTTCTATCACCTCGGAAATGGAAAGGTCTACAAAAATCAACCAGAAGTCCCTTTTTTGTGACAAATGGCGTGATAAATATTTATTAATCTTAAATTTTATGAAATATAGGGTGTTCAAAAAATTTTGAATAAAATTGTTTCTTTATCCCTTCGTTCTACACCAATGGGTTATGGTAATTTATCGAAATAGTGTGTTAACTAATAATAACGATTAACTATCGTATACATATTTTTAAGTTAAAATATTTTCTGTAAGGGAAGATATTTAGAAAATATGTATTTATGAAATTCACTTTACGGTACTTTATTCTGAAACACCCTGTATAAATATATAAAAAAATTAAAAATTCATATTATAAAACTCACTCTTTTTTTCTGGAAATACACATTATGAACTCTAGACGTTGCATTGGTACTATATTCTAAGATAACATGGTGCGCATTCACCCATAATGTGAGAAGTGTAACCCCCCCCCTTACACAATTGCATATGACCGAGATGTATTACTCTGTGTCGATTGCGATTCTACTATAACCTTAGAACATATATAGTCAGGAAGGAGTATGAATGGTCCGCGTTAGAACAGAAGTAAAAGTTGGAAATGCTTTTGCCAGTTCTCCCACTTTATACACATAAATTAACAGGTTGGCAGCGGATCTCCCCGAAATAGACGCGATACATTGGCGTACAAAATTATTTTATAGATGTTAATAACAATTTCGACTAAATAGTTTAATAAATTGTGAATAGCTGTTGAAATTTTGTAAAATTATAATTTGAATATTATAATACATGTTCAATAATTATTTATAATCCATAAATACATGCGATTGTCCGGTTCCGCCGATAACAATTTAAAATTACTTATTTTATGGAACGACACTGGCAGGTAAACATTACTGTGAAATTCTCGGAGCCGCCCGACGTGGTTTGACGTTTACCCCCTCTCTACCTACCAAAAGACTTTTCAACTTTTACTTTCTCTATAATATAATCGATCCGACGGAAGTGGTAGCCATGTTGTACTATGGATGACTCGTCATCATATAATAAATGGTTTCTAAAATTGGTTTATCATTTTATTAATTAAAATTTGTTAATAATTTGGATGTTTTATGTGTTAATTTAAACTTTTATCAAGCGTATGTTTTGTAGACATTTTTAAAAAGTGTTTAGTGTTTTAGTATTTATTTAGTATTATTGTTAATTTTAAATTTTCCGCGTTAAGAGACAAACAAGATAATATGGTCAGTTGTTCGTCTTGTGGATATATCAGCACAGGTAAAAGTAGAAAGGAATAATCTACTTTTCATATGCAAGTATTTTGTTCTCTCAATTTTCAACCACATTAAAGATTTTTAAAATTTTTAATGTTTTAAATTTGTAAACCAGTGCGTTTGCGATCAACTGTGCTCATAGGCGTAGTCTCATGGTTAATAGGGTATATATACTTTTATTTAAACAATTCTTTTATGCAATTTTAAGATATTTATGTGGTTGTTAAAATGAATAAATTATTTTTCAATTTAGATTTATAGATTGATTGCAAGTAAATAATTTACAGATTTCGTAAAGATTCTAGATTTACAAATAATATATATTAATCCCAGGTAGACAATTTTCATATTTCCTAAAGATTATCAAAAAACAAATTTATGGCTTCAGTTTATGCAACAAACAAATTGTGAGCCAAAATATCTTAATTTTGTGTTCGCGCCATTTTAAAGCAGATTGTTTTGATCGAACCTCAAAACCAAGAATAAGACTTCTACCAACAGCTGTTCCAACAATAAAAGTGGTCCGATTGAAGTATATAAGTAAATAAATTCATTACTAACTATATCATATGCCGTTTTTTTCGTTTAATAGAAGTTTATTGTATGAATGTGATGCACCCTATATAATTTATTACAAAATTATTTACAAATAGAATTAATAATATCTCAAGTAAGGAAATAAGTAGCATATCGCATGCTTCAAGATACTGTCTTAGGTCCTATCTTTTTTAATTTTATTTTAAATAATTTGTTGTTTAAATACAGATGGAAATATTGTAAGTTTTTCAGACGACACAGTTATTCTGTAAAATGCAGAGAAATGGAATTGTTTAAAATTATTAATAGAAACAGATCTTATAAAAATGTTCGAATGGTTTAATTATAAAAACTTACAAACCTTTGATAAAACTTATATTGTTCCATTATACAGTTACAAAAAGATGGCCTCTTCCTAAAGAAACAATAAAAGGTAACGTTCAGTAGTTTCATATAAGTATTACAAATGATAACAAATACCTTATAGTACAAACTGACTCTCGTCATAACTGGACTAAGCATACAAATAATGCGTTGAATGTGCATTTAAAAATAATCTATTTTGCACTCATAGAATAATTATTACGTTATAGGATCCTTTCTTGGAAAGGTGTTTTACCTGCTTATGCAAAATTGTCCTGCAAAAAATATTACTAATAATATTATGTAATAAAATGATCAGAAATTCTCTTCGATATTAGGAAGTTTTATATGTACTTTAACAAAAACATCTAAGAAAGAAATATCGCAGCGGTGTTTGACCTAAATATAATTATAGGATATTTAATTTTTTAACGCATATCTACAAAACATATTTATTTTTCAAACCTTAATAATTTGTAAAATGTAGATTAGTAAAGACATTGTCATAATAAATACGTAAAAAGGTCAATAGTTTTTTTAAATACATTATTGCTTTGATTTTTCAAATGAAATCCCTCTATAAATTATCCCAAAAATATTTTCCTATATTTATCCCACCCAACATGCAATTTTACAGTAAAATTTATTCACATAATGAAGGTTAATAAAAAAAAAATGCAAACTTCTCGCAAGAAAATAGCAATTAGTTAAAATGAGAGAAATCGGTAAATTTAGATAACATGCAAATGAGAATTTATTATTTTCTTTTCTACGCCCCTTTATGACAGTACGTCACTGGTAGACTGGAAACACTTGTTTGTCGCCATATTCGTCTAGTTCACTGTCAAAATTAGATACCATCGCGATACCAAGGTCGTTTAGGATTCCTCTTTCCTGACTATATATATTCTAAGACTATAACTATATTTGATGTGCTTTCATTTCACATACTTTGATTTTCTTTTACTATACGAACACAGAAGAAAGAACAATACAGAAAAGAAAGTAATGGTCGGAACTTTGAAGTTGAAGGGATAGAAATATTTGACCTTGAGTTCCACCACAGAGATACTCTGAGAAAACGTAATTATTCACAGTACACGCGAACGTAGCTATTTACTGAACCTACACTGCGAAAACTAAATTTCTCTTTTACATAATTATGTGTCATATTTTACGAAAATTTGCATGAATGCATTTGAAACTATTCTCGATTTAAGTAAATTATTTTTTGATTTGTAGCACTTCCGACAGAGGTTTCAAAAATAAAAATTTTAAAGTTTTAAACAATAGTTTATTTTATCCTGTCATAATGAACTATTAATATTGTGCCACAAATCTTACTAGTCATTTATGATCCATAAGTATAAATCAATTGGGATAATTGTTACAAAATCATTAGCTAAAGCGTATTTTAGGGATTTTATAAAAAAAAATTAAAAATCGTGTATTTATGCAATTGATAAGTTTACAATCTAGTGCATGTATTTTAATAAAATAAAATTGTTTGGAAATTAAAATAATTAAAATTGTTTACACATATTTATAGAGCAAGCCTAATTTATAATTCATAGATAAGTAGCTTTATTAAAACAGCTATATCCTAATATACAACCAAAATACAGAATAATTATATGAACGGTACTTATAAAAAATATTAAATAATTATTTTTCTTCTTTTTGCACCAAACAAACGTTTTCTCAACGTTACTATCTTCAGTCGCAGTCTTTGCTTTCTTGGAGTGTTTGATGATAACAAATTACTCGTTTGAATTTGTGCTCTTACACAAGGTAGAGAAGCAGATGGTTGACTATGAACTTGTTCAATAAATTCTACATCTGCTGAAGTTGAGGGTAGACACAAGTTGTATTTGCCTTCTTCGCCATGAACAAAAAATTCCTCTAAAAAAATAAAGAGAAACCAAATTTTTATCAGATCAACTAGTGTCAAGAAGGTGCATCATTTGTCAGAATTAAATGTTTGAGTCACACTTTTTAGCCTAATGAAATTTAAAATAATTTTATAAAATGTGAATATATTTCTGTGCCTAGGAGGTAAACTGCACTGTCATTCTAGTCAACTTTTTAGTACAGCAGATTGAATGTGGTTAAATTGCTAAATTTCAACTAGATATGCATTTAGACACCCATTTATTGTCACAATATTTATATTTTTTAATAACCTAAGTACTAAAACTTTATTTTAATTTGCATAAGTTGCATGCAATATATGGGTTGATATTCTAAGATTATTAGTACTTATTATTTTATTTTTTAAACTACTAAATGTAATGTAAAAAAATGACAAGACAAGTAGCTAACTTTTTGTAACATTTAACTATAAATTGTATTTACTTACCTTGCAAAACTGTGACTCTTTTCGTAGGTTCTGAATAGGGAAATACTGTTGGGAATGCATTTGCAAATAATCGATTTCTTGTTCCTGACTGATAAACGAATTTATCCTGGAAGTGTAGTTTATAAATTTTGTAATTTTTACTTGTTTTCAACACCCTTTCCCAATTATTAGTTCTCTCTATTTGCTGCCTTAAGCCACAATTCAAGTCTGAAAAATACATACAATCATTGTACTACCATATTATGGCAAAGTCAATTCCTATTTAACCCTCAAGGTTTCATACCTTCCTCACTGGATCTTTCACAAGAGTCAACAATCCTTCTTTGCCACCTGTTCTTGAGGTACATCCACGATAAATACAAGTATATCCTCCTCCTCCTCCTCCAATTTTAATACGTACAATAAAGTCTTAAATTAACAACTCCACAATTAAAAACATCAACAAAAACTAAACCACTAAAAAACGTAAAAACAACCAAAAATACAAAACGACAAATAAAGACACGACAGGATAAAAATATTGATGTTCTAACAGCGACAGCTGCACAGATCATTTACTTTGACAGCAGTGACAGCTTCGTTCATCTGCTATAAAAGTGTGCACTGTTGCACTTCGAACAAGTAACAAATTTACGGTTCAATTTTGACACCATGAAGAAGGTGTGGCTTCGGTTTCTTTTCTGTATTGTTCTTTATCCTGTGATACGGAGAATGGTCGCACTGCGCAGCTTTCTGAGTGCCTTTTAAAAGGAGATAGAAAACTTCGCCATTTTGATCCCTTATTACGTGTTGCCTACATCTTGGCGCAATATTTTTAATAGGTGCGTTTTAATCATCCGCATCTGCTTCGGAATTGTCGGTTTTCTTGTTTTAATCTGACAGGTTAAAACGAGGGTCACTAAACCTGACCCCCCAAAAATTTTTTTTTGCAAATTTTTGAATTTCTATTAGCACAAATCGTTTGTTCGTTGTTTGTTCTTAATTGTTCGCAAATAATAATTGTTTGTTCTCATTTCGTTTATTTATAAAAGTAAAAAATAAAATTGATCCTCTATTTAGCCCCCAACAATTTTTTTGCAAGTTTATGAATTTTGATTAGCATAAATCGTTTGTTTGTTGTTTGTTCTTAATTGTTCGTAAATAATAATTATTTGTTCTCATTTTGTTTATGTATAATACAAAATAAATAAATAAAATTTATTAACTATTTAGCCCCCTATTTTCAAATTATAATTTTTTAATTACTATTAATCTTTAGCTATTTATTAACATTTTTTAAATTATAAATTACGTTGGTTCTATCAGTAATTTTCTTTTTTTTGTCTTTTTTCTGCTCTAGAAAGAGCACTAAATTTTCATCAGAAAATATACAGTGTTCATTGTATATTTTGCAAGAAGGGAAATGCTACACGTGTTGCTGTTCCTAACAAATATTTATTTATTGAATTAGATATACGTGAAAATATTAGTATACAAAGGGGAAAAACTTGTAAACTCGGCGAGCTTCCTATTTATTTAAGCTTCTTAAAACTCAAAAATAATGATGGATCTGAAACTAATCTACGTTACAGGTATACTTCTTACTTTTGACAATATTTAACTTTAAGCCATTTTACTAATTCTTTCATTATTTATAAATTTTTAGATTATCTGGAGTAGCATCATATCGAACAGGCCACTATTTTGCTTACTGTCGGCGATTATCGGGAAATTGGAAAATTTACAATGATTGTTCGCCTAAACCGGAATCAGCAACTCTTCATACCGAAGTAGAACCCCACGGAGTCTTTTATATTTTGGACGAAAATAAATAAAAAATACATTCGCTTTTTTGGATGAAAATAGTCCTTTAAAAAGAGTTTTAATCCTGCATGTACTGTGTGATATGATATATCATAAAAAAAAGTAAATTATCGATAGAACCAACTTAATTTATAATTAAACAAATGTTGATAAATGGCTAAAGATTAATAGTTATTTAAAAAATTATAATTTGCAAATAGGGGGCTAAATAGTTAATAAATTTTATTTATTTATTTTATATTATACATAAACAAAATGAGAACAAATAATTATTATTTACGAACAATTAAGAACAAACAACAAACAAACGATTTATGCTAATCAAAATTCTAAAACTTGCAAACAAATTGTTGGGGGCTAAATAGAGGATCAATTTTATTTTTTACTTTTATAAATAAACGAAATGAGAACAAACAATTATTATTTGCGAACAATTAAGAAAAAACAACGAACAAACGATTTATGCTAATAGAAATTCAAAAATTTGCAATAAAAATTTTTTGGGGGGTCAGCTTTAGTGACCCTTAAAACGACTAAACCGACAATTCCGGAAGCAGAAGCGGATGATTAAAACGCTCCTGATATTTTGCTTGCTGCTGTCAGTGTCAGTTAATATTATTTTTGGAGTCACAGTTTATTGCTAAAGAATCAGTTAGCTAACTCGGACCAGTTGAAAGTTCCAAAATAACATCCACTCCAGGGATACAAATTCAGGATACGCAGAAGACTGCTGTTTTATTATAGCCGGTTGTCATATATTGTATTATCCGAGTTGCGCAGTATATAAACTGGAACATTGAGATCAAAAGTGCCGACGCAGAGTGAGCGATCTGATTCTTTAGCTTTAAACTGTGGCATAAGAATCAAAATGGCCGCGCCCTATGTTGAGCGTGTTGGACCTCTCTCTTGCACCGTATAGTAATCAAAGTATGTGTTTCATTTGATAAATATTTATCAGTGGCGTGCGGTGAAATTTTTGGAACGAGAAGCGATTGTATAAAAATATAGCAGGCCAGCAAGCACAGCGCTGCAGGCGAAAATTGTTCGCGCCGCATTCACCATTTTGTCAAATTCTTGCTTTTTTCTCAGTACTACGGATATTCGAGATTGAGATTTTTGAAGTGTTACTATTACTTTATTACCTAGTTTAGTACTAGAAGCTATAAAAACCCATTGAAAAGCTTCCTTGGTTTATTTAAACGTAAAAAAAACATTTAACTGAAGTTTTTTTTTATTTTTTCCAGCATTTTTTCGCACAGTTGACACAGCAGTTTATTTATACTTAAGATCTATTCGCTTATCCTCAATGGCTGCAAATTTGCCTATAACATCGTCGTAAAATTTTGGATTTTCTGATAACTGTTTAACAAGCTGTTTTTCAATGGATACTAGGGCTAAGTTAGAGAGTCTGTCTTTATTTTTTGAATTTCGTATAAAACTTTTAATGCGCTTTAAAGCTGAAAAACTTCGCTCAACTGACGCACTTGTGGCTGGAATGGTTAGTACTAATTCACACAACTTGACGACTTCACAAAGGGACTTATTTAAACCAGTTGTTATAAAAAAAAATTAACACATTGATGGGCGTATTTTTATCACTAATTTCAGTTGTTTCATAAACAACACTTAACTGAGACTTTAATGCTGGAATATCGAAAAAATTTCCATAAGTTAATTTTAGTGAATTAAAAGCTTCCGATGGAAATTTTGATGAATCGTAGTTATTAATATTAAAATTTCACAATTCAACAAATTTTAATTCGTTAAAGTTTTGAAATCGAGAGTTCATTTGTTGTAAAATATTATCAAAAATGTCGGCGTATAATCGACGATAGGAGGTATCTTTGTCGCCAACATTATCAATTCTAATTCTCTTTCTTTCAGGTTCTAAGCCAATGTTTTGAGTCTTATTCCAAAAGTGTTCAAACTGATCTCGTTTTTTATTCATTTTATTTTTAAAATCATTAATTTGTTTAATGCAAAAGCCAATGTCATTTGACTGTGTCTGTAAAATGTCAAATAAAATGTCAGTAAAAGGAAAATATCTGCAAAAATGTTGAGCAAAAAATTGAAATCAAAGTTTTATTTGAACCAATGCAAATACCCTTTAGCAGCAGTAACAGTTTCAGCATCCCATGTTTCTTTATTAGGTATCCCAAACGTCTTGAAAAAAGTGTATCAAAGAATCACGGTATTGAAACACTGTTTGCACTAAACGTCCATTGTAGTTCCATCGCGTCGGAGCAACTTTTGGAAACCTTTTTTGAACGTGAATGTCCAAAGCGCCAGTTCTTTTCGATGACTTTGAAAAGAAGGAAGCCAAACCACTAAGCGTCGAAAAGAAAACTTTGCAATCTTTAATATTATTCATGCTTCGTGATAAAACCAAATTAAGTCTATGTGCTATACAGTGAACGAAAATTGCATGTTTAAACTTTTTTTTCACTTTAGCTTGAAGGCCTCCTAAATGGCCAGTCATTACGGCAGCACCATCGTAGCTCTGGGCAACAAGCTTAGAGCCACATTCTAAACTTGAAATAATATCACAAACAATTTTAAACAATGCATCTGCAGTTCGTTCGCTAGTGACGTCCAAAAATCCTATGAATCGCTCTTGAGGAATGCCATTCAATACATATCGCACAACAATGGATAATTGACTTAAGTTTGTTACATCTGTGGTTTTATCAAGCGCAATTGATACGAAAGGTGCTTTTTTAATTTCAATTTTAATGTGATCCATCACAACGTCGGCAGTGCATTTAATTAAATCATTTTGGATTCTGTTTGTGGTACCTCGGAAAGTCGTCGAATCAATAAAATTATTTTTTAGAGTATCATCGTATTTTGCTAAAAAAACAGAAGGTCCATGTAATCTCCTCGATTGGCGGATCTTCTTGGTTCATTGTGACCCCTAAAACTTAGTTCATGCTCTCCCAGGAAACAAGTTACATCTATTATTCGTTTTAAGACGTCTCTATTTTTTACCCTTTCATTGTGAATTTTGTTGCTTATTTTTAAACGATTGTCCAAACTATGTTCAATGCACTAGGTCCCGAATGTTTTTTCTTTAATTGTAGCACTTATATGAGATTTGCTATTTACATGTCGTTTTACACTTTTGTGAAAATTATTCAAGTCTGTAATGTGTTTTTCGGCTATATTAAAAAGTAGACAAGGTCAGCAAAACAATTTCATCAAAGTTTTGCAACCGGTTAACCATTCATACTTTTCATAGAACCCCTACGTGAAAATGCCTGGTAAATTTCTTTACTGACTTTTCTACTTTCGTCTCTAAATGATAGGATCCTTTAATCTACTAGAATTAATTATCAATTGGAAGATGAGCTGGCTTTTTCAAGACGCGCTTCCGCCGACAGGCTTGAAGTACATACATGGTGTGTGCGTTTACCCCAATTAATTTTCTCATGGGTAGTGCGTGCGTTTACACATTACACCAATGAATTGTTAGTACATTTGCGAAGTTTACGTAATGTTTCAGAGAAAATATAGTACCTAATTTAATATTAATTTCTATGCATTGAAAAATATTTATTTTTAAATCTCAAAATGTAGGGAAGCGGTGCTTCCCCTGCTTCCATGGACCGCACGCCCCTGATATTTATATTGAATAATCTGTGTATTCAATTGACTTATAATTTTCTTCGTCTTGTCCTATATGAAGAGATTATGATTTATTTTGATGTTAATTATCTTCCACAATCTTTTTAAAAATTATTTGTGACTTTATCAGATTGTAGAAAAAAAATTATTTGAAATAAAATAGTAGGTACTTCAATAAAAATTTGCTTCTAAATTCCTAATTAAACGGAAAAAAGAAGGTTTTCTTATAAAAACCAAATATCTTTATTGATACTTAAAAATTCTGATGCATTGTTATAGCTAATTCCGATAACTCTTCATAACGTCTTCTTATTTATGTATAATATTTTTCTATTCATTTCGTTCTTCTAATAATTTTAAAGTGTGTAGCAAAAGCGAAGCCAAAGCAACAGTCGTGTCTTGGATTGGACCGGCGTGCCATCGTCGCGGACTTGGCTTAAGGCGAAGATATAAATAAAATTGACAGCTGCAACCTTATAAGGCAGTCTAGTCCGCTTTCACCGACTATATACACAGCCCGATCAATTATTTTAATCTCGAAGCTTTTGTTAGAAGAATATTTCAATATTTTTATAATTTTACAGATTATTCGATACGTATTTTATTGTTTGTTGTTGTTTTTAAATAAATTGCTAATCATTTCGACGGAAAAATCTTATGCACGCGACCTTGTACTGGGTGACGAGTGACGAGTGACGATATTGTAACCCTGAGTAATGATTACAACGTGAAATGTGAATCTTATAGCATTAATAAGTTGTTCACATCTTTGTTAAATGGATGAGAGGACCACCTCTCGTGAAGCCGACTTCGGGATATACAGGATAGCACGTGTTGAAAATGCAGTCGATAAACATATGTATGCAATTCATAAACGTATGTCCGTCTGATAAGCTACATTTTCCTAGCTGCGTCAAATGCGAACCCAAAACCCAAAACGTCTACGGTATACGCAGGGTGATTCACGCAGTATAGATTGCGTGAACAGTGTTTTGTGTTTTCCAACTTGGAGCAAATCAGTTCGAATTAAAACGTTTTACGGTTACGGTACGTTGAGTATTAAAAATCTGATGTGTCCAACACATGACTTTCTATCTAGTTATTATAGGCTTTTTCCGGTTATTTTGTACAACCTATTGCAGCACTTCTATAAATATTTAGAGGATAAACTAAATATATACATTTTCCACATACATCTACCTCCGAAACATTTTTCTATAGATATTCATTGAAAACGAAAATACTGAAAAATTTAAATTTGGCACTCTTCCTCCAATTTTTTTCATTACGGTCCATTTTAGAAAAATCATATATGAACAAAAATTATAGAGATCGATATCGCAAACAACTTTTAGTTTAACAATTTTTATAAAAATCAGAATTTTGCACATTTTGTCAAATTTCTCGAATACGGACCATTTCAGGAAATTTTGACATAAAGCAAAAATTATAGATAATATTAGAAGTAACTTTTATTTGAACAATTTTCTTCTCCAAATATAAATAACAGACATTCCATAAAATATAAAAACGGCCTCCCATAAAGTACCCCCCAGATGTTCCGACTTTGTCCAAAATCTAATCATTTCACGTCAGGTCGAAATAAAACTTAAGTTTAAAATTTAATGTTTTTTTCTTTATCCGTTTTTGAATTTTCTTCAAAATTCGAAATTTACACATTTTCTCAAATATCTCGAATACGGTCAATTTTAGAGAAATTGTGTATAGAATAAAAATTATACAGAATTATATTACAAATAACTTTTATTTGAACAATTTTTATAAAAAAATATTTTGTTTTCATTTTGTCAAATTTATCGAATACGGACCATTTTAGGAAAATTTTGTATAGAACAAAAATTATAGATAATAATATTAGAAGTAACTTTTATTGAAGAATTTTCTTCTCCAAACGTAAATAACAGATATATTCCATAAAATATAAAAATGACCACCTATAAAGTACCCGACCTCGGCCCAAAAACTAATCAAGCCATTGGACGATGGAATAAAGCTTAAGTTTAAAATTTGGTGTTTTTCTGTGTATCGGTTCATGAGTTATGCGACACACCGACACACACACACACACAGACACACACACACACAGACACACACACACACACACACAGACACACACACACATTCAGGGGACCTCAAAACATAAAAATCCGTCGAAAATTCGAGGTAAAAAAAAAATCATGATTCCTATACTTTCCTTATATCTGTATACAGATAGGAAAGTAAAAATGGCTAGTAATAATAATAATATGATGAGAAGAAAACTTCTAGATATCATCACGATGGAGCTACCGACAGAAAGACAGAAGAAGAAGAAGAAGAAGAAGAAGAAGAAGAAGAAGAAGAAGAAGAAGAAGAAGAAGAAGAAGAAGAAGAAGAAGAAGAAGAAGAAGAAGAAGAAGAAGAAGAAGAAGAAGAAGAAGAAGAAGAAGAAGAAGAAGAAGAAGAAGAAGAAGAAGAAGAAGAAGAAGAAGAAGAAGAAGAAGAAGAAGAAGAAGAAGAAGAAGAAGAAGAAGAAGAAGAAGAAGAAGAAGAAGAAGAAGAAGAAGAAGAAGAAGAAGAAGAAGAAGAAGAAGAAGAAGAAGAAGAAGAAGAAGAAGAAGAAGAAGAAGAAGAAGAAGAAGAAGAAGAAGAAGAAGCAGAAGCAGAAAAAGTATTTTTTAGTAGAGAGATATTGCGAATTTCTATAACGCCAGCCACTAATACTGACAGCGTAATTAGAGTCTAATAAATTCCATGCTAAAATCAGACTTATTGCAAACCTGAAATTTTTACATTAGAATCCTTGTCCTTATACTTATTTCTAACCTCATTTTAAAAACTTTAAATTATAGTTTATCTTTTTTGTTGACTATAATAGTACATAATACTAAACAGGCATTAGAAAATATAATTTTAGAAGGTTTATATGACGATTATATTAAATATATAATATTAAAAAACTTCGAACGGATACGAATGTCAGCGAATGCACCCGAAAGCTAAAAAGACGCCACTACCTGCTGCCCTTAAACATCCATAATTAAGGACAGGCACAATCTTTAAGAAAGTCAGTTTTAGAATATAAACGATCTGCGCTTGCTTAGATGTCAAAATAAGAGCGGCACTAATAGTGACTGACCTTAAGTGAACTTGCAATAACTCTCTAGTGGTCTATGTTGGTTTACCACTAAATTCTTTTGAAAACATAATAATTTTTAGTTTAATTTAAAATTAAATTTAATTTTGAATTTATAAAAGAAAAATGTTGACAACTATATAAAGATTGATAAAATGACAATTTTGTGTATAAATTTCTGCTTCAGGTTTATGTTATTGTTTATCTTCTGTCTTCTTCTTGAGCGTCGCAATGGCAGTCAAATATATAGCTTCCAATCTTGTCATTCCAAAAACATTGCATATAACCATGAAAATAAAAATAATGACATAAAATGTCAAACATGAAAGAATAACTAAAATATTTGGAAAGTTCTTTTTTTAAGACCGACCAGAAAGTATACACTTACTAAACAATTTTTCGTCCAGAAAGTAACGTTTTGCCGATCTAGACCGGAAAGTAGCTTCTTGCTGACGAGTCCTAAAAAGGACAACATCTTTCTAAGAGGGATGTTCACACATACTTTGATTTTCTTTTACTATACGGAGAATGGTCGCACTGCGCAGCTTTCTGAGTGCCTTTTAAAAGGAGATAGAAAACTCCGCCATTTTGATCCCTTATTACGTGTTGCCTACATCTTGGCGCAATATTTTTAATAGGTGCGTTTTAATCATCCGCTTCTGCTTCGGAATTGTCCGTTTTCTTGTTTTAATCTGACAGGTTAAAACGATTAAACCGACAATTCCGGAAGCAGAAGCGGATGATTAAAACACCCCTGATATTTTTCTAGCTGCTGTCAGTGTCAGTGAATATTATTTTTTGAGTCACAGTCATATACTTTGATTACTATACGGGACAAGAGAGCGGTCCGACACGCCCAACATAGGGCGCGGCCATTTTGATCCCTATGACACAGTTTATAGCTAAAGAATCAGATCGCTCACTCTGCGTCGGCACTTTTGATCTCAATGTTCCAGTTTATACACTGCGTAACTCGGATAATACAATATATGACAACCGCCTATAATAAAACAGCAGTCTTCTGCGTATCCTGAATTTGTATCCCTGGAGTGGATGTTATTTTGGAACTTTCAACTGGTCCGAGTGAGCTAACTGATTCTTTAGCAATAAACTGTGACTCCAAAAATAATATTCACTGACACTGACAGCAGCAAGCAAAATATCAGGTGCGTTTTAATCATCCGCTTCTGCTTCCGGAATTGTCGGTTTAGTCGTTTTAACCTGTCATATTAAAACAAGAAAACCGACAATTCCTAAGCAGAAACGGATGATTAAAACGCACCTATTAAAAATATTGCGCCAAGATGTAGGCAACACGTAATAAGAGTTCAAAATGGCGGAGTTTTCTATCTCCTTTTAAAAGGCACTCAGAAAGCTGCGCAGTGCGACCATTCTCCGTATAGTAAAAGAAAATCAAAGTATGTGTCTTGAAAGAATTAATGTATTCTGTCAAAATAAAAAAATACCTTTAAATAATAGCGTGAAGTAAAAATGTATAAACAGAAGGATTGTTATTTATATTTTCATTTTTGTTCGAAAGAAAACAGAATGAATGATTAAAACTAGTTTCCTATCAGTAAGTCACAAAATTGCATTCCAGCCACATACAATAATCAAAGGCAAAAATCTAGTTTTTGCTGAATATTTAAGATTAAAGGGACGTTGAGGAATATCGTAAAATGATAATTTATTGTTTATTTAAAACCTCTCAAGTTTCTGATGTCTACTGCTATTTTCAGTATTACTGTTATTATTACAAACATAAAGGTAATTTTTCTTCTAATTGTACAGCTATACATTTATTTCTTTGATTTAATTTACAACACAGCAACTCTGGTTGCTTATTGTATTGTTTGTACCCATTTGGAAAAAAAGTTAAATGTATATGTATAGTTGATATGCCAAAATTACAAAATATCGCCCTAAAATGCTCGAATTATCCGGCGCTAGCGCTAATATCGTTTTTGCTTCCCCTACCATTACTCCGCACTGAGCGACTAAATAAAAGTAGAGAGTTGAACTTTTTTAATCCCTGCTGCTTTTTATGTAATTCAATGCCTGGTGAAGTATTAACCAAGAAAGTAGTGTTATTTTCAGGACAGAAATGGCCACTCGCATTATTGTGACACATGACTGAGTTTTATTTAATTTATTTTATATCTTGGTCACAAACAGGAAAAATAATTTCCGGTTTTAAAAAATATTTGCAGCCAAAATAAGAAATTTTTCAAAAAGTGTATTTGTTATTTTTATTTTAGACATTTTTATTGTATAGTACTTATTGACTGAAAAAAAATAACTATCAAAGAATGAATGAACTACATAAAATAGATGTAGCAACAAATTGCTACATAATGAGGTCTGAAGGTTGTCACAGCTGACATAGCACTTTTAATTCACTTATTTCTGTTGAATCATTATCTTTATAATATGTTTGTTTAATAATTTTTTTAAATAAGTGTTATAAGAATTTTTACTTTAATAATCTCTAGGAATAAAATATTGTTTGACTTGCGTACAACGGTGAATTTCATTTTGAATATTGGCAGCTGGTACAATTTTTGATCGTAATTTTATCTTGTTTATCTTTTACAATATTATAATTATTTTGACGGCCTTGGACTTTTAACATGTACGATTTTTTATACTTTTATGTAAATAAATATTAAATATGGAGTGATCCACAAAAAATATTTCTAAAATAGGCCTTGGAAAAATTCACGCATAACAATACCTAATTCTTTTTTTTTAAGTGTTTTTTATGTTGTTGTTTAATACGGAAAGCTTTGCTTGTGTGGCAAATATTAAGCCGAGGTATCCGTAGGGCCCTATAAGTGTCGTCGGGACGTAGAGTGCTGAGATATAGAAGCACAACTGTTGGATTCTAATTGTCAGTGCTGTTCCTAAAGTGGCGCTGGGAAACAGTAACAAAGCCTACACAGAACACGAAGCGAAATAACATTAATAGTTGAAGCCGGTGACCCATCGTAGATCGCAAATCGAAATCAGAAAGGTAAGAATTATCTGAAATAAGTTGTAAAATAATTTTGAAAATTCGGAAACAAATCTCAAAAATCCCCCTACGAATTATAAAGACCATCTCCGAACCCCAAAGGAGAAAACAAATACTTGGAGCTTTGAAAAAACAGCCTGTCGCCGGCAGGATTCGAACCCAGACATCTTTGTTCTATACACAAATGGACTTCCGCATAAAAAATAATGTAATTTGGAAAAATGAAAATTTGACAAACCTGCGGTATATAAATATACAGGGTCCCTCCATTTAAAACATTAAACTTAATGGCATTTGCAGTGGAATTCGACTATTTTGTTTAAGTATAAAGGTCATGCAAAATAAGGATTAGGTATTTTAGTGAATGCACTCCATTTAATACAAAACTGAAGATACGATTCTTTACCTCTAAGGTAACTACAAATATAAGACTTTCTCGGAATTAATGCACAACCCTATATAATAATTTTTAATTTTGTACTCGTATTATTAAATTTTGTAACCCAGTCTTTCGTTTAAAACATTTCTATTAAATTTCACATTGAATCATCGAGTATAATGTGGAGTGATCTCATCCGGATATCAGTCACATTGATGTTTATGTGCAGGATGTTCTTGCAGACTGGTGAACCGGATATCCTAAAATACGATTTAAAAAGGTATATTGGATTCTTGCCGGTCTAGTCACAGCTGAAAATCTAAAACCTAGTCTAATAATAATCTAAACACAAAATTTCTTGGTTATTACGTGAATTTTTGGAAGTGGTTAGTATACTATACTTACTGACTACAAATGGTAATAACTCACGATACTATAAAAAGAAGGTACGCAGATTGATACTATACGTCACGGTGACGTAATGTAGTGGAAGGCGTGGCTTTTACGAATTTGACGTATAGGTAAAAATAAATTTTATAGTAGAATCGCAATCGAGCCGAAGTAA